>JANWGL010001044.1:0-18082 GCA_025200755.1 Ceratobasidium sp. C01
TCTGCACTCAGTTTCGGCAGCGCCGGGCCTATCTTTACGGTGATGTCACGAGCTAGCACTAAGGAGCCAACGGAGGAGCAATTGCAGGATGCCGATCTGCACGGGTCGGTAATATTAAGCAACTGTGCTCCAAGCTCGGCTGCATTCTAGCAAGCTCCAATCGCGAATGTCCAAGAAATCGGTAAGTGGGCTCCCTCGCATACCTTTGATTCAACTGAGTTCATCTCAGCCGTTTTTCGCAGTTCTGCCAACTTTCCATCGTTGGTAGTGTCGCTTGCAAGTTATGCCCTCACGCAAATATGTTGAACAAATTCAAAATGTCAATTTCTGCCCAATGTATTGTTGAAATGAATGATTAATGGATTTACTCAATGCGTTTTCCCGATCAGGCCCGCCACCTAAACCCAATTATAGCTAATTCAAAAAGGTATCAATTTATGGCGAAGCGCAAACGCACACTTTCACATCATTCTGAGCAAATTGAACGGACCCTTCAAGATGAAATATAATTTCAGCCTGTAGTTCAATTGCTTGTAGCTCTCTTGGATTCGGTTTTCGGTAGTACCTCTCTCCTAGGCGCCATTCTCAGGTGCTGACCGAGCGCCAGATCGGAAGCCAACAAACGCATATATAGAGATTGTTGGCGAATTCGGAGTTTGAAGACCAACTATTTTTACTTGAAGTCTCGTGAGTTTACAAAGGGTTCGTCTGTTTGACGCCGCCTCTGAGATCCCGACTACATATACGAATAAAGCAGACGCGCATATATGAGTCCCAAGATGTTTCAGCAGCCATTCTAAGGTTATATCCTTATACTTCCGCACGGCCGCCACCCATTATTCCCCTTTCTGAATCAGAATGGCCCTAATTCCATTTCAAGTGACTGTTTTGATCCGTATTGTCACAGTTGTAGCTAAGTCTAGAACTAGTACCACTCAACCGAATACGCTCACTGCGTCCCAAAGCTAGTCTGCGGGTGGAAGATCATTCGGCCCAGAACTCTAGCGTGTGGTTAACAGTGACTACAGCTCGCTTCCGACCTTGCTGCTGGTCGGGATTGTACCTTCCGATCACGATGGGTGCGCTTCATTGGCAGCAGTGACCAAGTTGCCTGTATAATTTGATTTCTCGCCATACGGTGCGACTCCCGTTATTGTTACTATTTATGGGACCTTTGACGGTGTGCTGTATACGTTGCCAAATGGTAATGGTTACAGTCTATACCCTAAACTAGTACAGCCTACGTCTACCAGTAACCTCTAGTTGTATACCATCCATAGCCCATATACACCGGCCACAAACCTCGTACGAAAGAATTCCCCACCAGTCCAGGAGCCTGAGAGAGAGAATAAATCAGTGTTTGGGAGTCGGGTAACTGCCCAGCGTGCCAAAGGTTCATCCGTTGCCGCAGTGTTGGTGAAATATAGTGAGCTTGCTTGCGTGATGACACTCCCAAAGTCGGTGAGCAAGTGCCTCCCGTCGTCGGAGATCCAAACGTTAGGATAAGGTGTCCGGGTCAGCATTATGGTTTTAAAGCTTCAATCCCACCTACTCTGTGAGCTCTCCGAGCAGCTGAGACTACCGGTCAGAATGTGGTAAGGAAAAGATACATACTTACGATATTACTTGCATACAGGGACGACAAACCGTCGCAAACCTCAGTACTCTGGAAATTGAGATGCATTTGGGAGTTATCAATGGAAATACAGGTCAACTTCACGGAAGTAGAACTATTTATTCAGTAGCGATCCTCACTTGGATGCGATCGAGGACCGAAGTCTCTGTCGGAGGTGAGCGTTAATTTGGCTGGGAAGCGGTACGCACAGAAATAAAACTGAGTGTGTGAGGCTAAAATGGAGAGTGCAATGGTGGTGCGGAGTGGGTGTGTGAGGTTGCATGAAGTCGGGAATAGACGAATTAGGTCGAGATGGAATTCGAGAGTATCAGCAACGACCGCGTAGAGCCAGGGTGAGCGTGATAAAGGCCGAGGTCGGGCGCGAGGAATTAAACAATGAGCGATGAGGTGCGCTGTTACGGCTAACTTAACTTACCACCAGTCCGTGGCTGATGTGATGCCACCTCGCCTTGGGCACTTCAGGGTCCCGTCCATGACTCCAAACAATGACTAAGCAACCGAACCCTGACGACGTTCCAAGGCGTCGTTACTCGTAACGCGGACACGTCAACTACCACCATGTCCTCGCAATTACAGTCTATTATTGATGGGAAAATAGTACGCTTGTTCCAGCATTGTATTGGCCTTCATTTAGTCACTGACCATACTCAACAGGACTTTGAAGGCCAAAAGCTGGTCGAGCAAAGCACTCATTACGCGCTCGTCATAGCAGCGGTAGGTTCAACATAATGTTCTAATCCGTACGTTTACTGATGATTTCACTAAATCGTTCTCAGGTATTATCTTTCGGTCTTGGATACTTTACTCAGTCCCTGCAAATATGTATTGGCACCTTTGCTCCCTCGGTCTTAGCCGTAATGCTGGTATGTCTTTCTTCGTTGAGCGGGTGTGTACTCGTTTTGATTTGATACATCTGTAGACTTTTGTCCCTCCGTGGCCTTTCCTGAACCGTCACCCTCCGAAATGGCGCAAAGCCAAAGGGAAGGAACTTTGAGTGTTTCACATTATTCCGACATGCCGCATTTCGCTCCGTCATTTTGCTATTGTATTTCTGCACCAAAAAAATCGGTTTAAACTCCTGGCTAGATATAGATTACGCGATGGGTTACTAGTCGTGTTACAAATCTTGGAAGTGCGCGAGAGTAGCACACAACCACATTTCCCCGTGATCCAATAAAATAATTTGATTATGTCTCCACCTCGTTCAGCCTGCTCCACATTCCCGGTGCGAGCGCATTTCCCCAGAAGTTCCCATCCTGTGAGCAAGCCCTCAAGAGGATTTCCTCCGCCCTTTTCTCGCTGGTTCCTGCCGGCTAGCGTATATGTTAGCTTTGCCGAATGGCGCCACGTTATCCTGTATTTGACCAAGCTTACGTTTTGTCCCTCGCTCTCTACCGGGGTTACCCCTCGCTCCCCGAGAATGCGTTTTAGAGAACATGCATATTGAGCGGGGATGTGTTGAGCGTCTGCGGAACTCTGCTCGAACGTATCAATTAATTTTCGAATGAGATCGAGGGAGCGTGAGCGCAATTCTGGTATCATGACAAGGTCGGGTGGCTGGTTCGAGCTATACGTGGCAAGCTGGAGAAAGTCGCCTGTCTTAGCTAGCTATTTTATTATAGTCTTACACGACGCCTACCTTAATCAAAAACATTGCGGCTACCAAACGGATGTCGAGTTAATGTCGTCTGAATGTACTAGGTCGCTTGATGAAACACTGACCAAATGCGGGCCAATTCCAAAGGTCATCGGGCGAATATTGAAGCAGATCATAGGTCGTCAAGTCTTCAACTAGAATTCGTAGCACCTCTATTGCTGCATCCGCCGACTGTATGCCGGGGTTATCTCGTGTATTTTTCTGTGGAGTTAATGTGACCTTACCTAGAGCTACCTGAATGCTGGAGGCTGAATGAATATGGCACTATCCGGGATGAGGGGGATCTCTCTCTACTCCGTTCCCGATCTTCCAACGTGGTTGTATGTATAATAGGTTCGTTGATAAGCGATCAGTCAAACATCCTATGCGTGTGTTGCAAGACCGCGAAATAGAACGTGCAGACGAAAGCTGGTATTCGTATCAAGGTAAAGGTAGGATAGTAATTTAACGGAGGGCAGGAGCTCCTTGTAGTCAGCTCAAGCTAGCCTTGAATAAACCAGGTTAGTGGGGAGAGTCAAGCGGGGAAGGCAGGGTCAGCAGAAGCGCTCGAATTCCCGGATGACCTAGCCACGTAACACCGCCACAAACAACTTTTCAATTGATCAGTCTCGTTAGATCAACCAGTTTTCAACCATGGGCGAATGTACACATGACCTATCCGACATGCCATTGACGGTATTCTCCTCGTGTCAGTTTCGGGAAATCAGTGCAATCATAACCCTAGGTGGCCGCGCCGATGTCGTATGGTATGACAAAATATCATGATAGTCTCCTAGGTACTAATAACACCTCACAGCGGTGTGATCGATGCCATAGAGCCCTCTAAACAGGTTTTTGCATATAAAACTGGTTTTGGTCATCACACTTATCAGTCTAAACTCTCGAATTAGGTTGCGGTCAAAGGGTTTCGTCCCACTCTGGGAATCGAACAAGTTGAGCCCTCGGATCCTTCCATCTTTTCCTCACCAAACTTTGGTTTGATTTTAGGATACGATTGAGAACGAATTGACAACTTGGAGATTACTCAGTCCTCATCCAAATATTGCGCTTTTTTTGGGAACAGCGCCAATCAACCAGTTCAGGAGCTTGTATTTACCATTCGGTCCGGTCTCCGACTACTATGAACATGGGAATCTCAACCAGGTAAATGACACAAAATGTGAATATCTTTCAATTAACGAAGTCTCGTCTTGAAGTTTTTGGGCAAGGTCGATTCTGAGCTTACCGATCACGCAAAAAGGCTCAGACTGGTAAGCCCCAAGGTGCCTTCTTAGCGGTCCTGACGCCTTATGTTTGCTTATAGCTCATAGGCGTTGCTCGTGGGTTGAAACATATACATAGTAAATCCATATCACACGGCGACCTTAAGGGGGTACGTGTATGTATGACCCGATTCATTAGATGTAAACTAATGCGATTCATTGAAGGCCAACATTGTTGTTGATGGAAGCGGCGAAGTTGCCAAAATCTGTGATTTTGGTTCATCCGTGATCAATTGCAGTTGTGACGCGGGACCAAAAGATCGCGAAGGCTCTGTATTGTGGGATAGTCCCGAATTATGGCAGGAGGACGATGGTATTCGAACACACCACTCTGATATTTGGGCACTCGGTTGTGTGATACTTGAGGTAGGCTAGGAGTCTACCTATTCAGCGCACCACTCAAATATTGTTTGTAAGGTACATGCGGGCATATCACCATGGGCTCCCGATTACGATATTGATCGAGCTATGGTTCGACAAATGCGGGGAGGGTATCCTGCACAACGCGATTGGCTTGACCTTAACGAACACCCAATATTACCTAAACTATGGGGGATAATGACGAATTGTTGGCATGAAATGCCTGCTGATCGACCAAGTGCGGAGCACCTTCTATCCAGTCTGGAAGTTTTGCATCAAACTTACCCGGTGTCTACTTTGTTGGATCCGGAGATGTTGCTACTATGAAATTAATCTATTCCCATGGGTCTATGGTGTAGATGACTTGTGCGAGGGGAGGTTTGGTTACAGAACCAGCCACAGTACCGCTTTCACGGGGTACTGAACTAAGGCCACCTCTTCTGGACGTAGGGAAGGCTTTAACTCAATTCCTTATGTTATATTTCGACCATAACGCAGCTGGACCGGTCGCAGCCCGCAAGTTGTACCTTCGAATGGATACACGAGCACCCATACCGTAGTAATTCTATTCGCGCTTTACATAATGTCAAACTCCAACAGAGTAAAACTAAAGAAAATGCTAATTTATAGAGCACCGCCCTCGCAAAACTAATTGATTCAACAAAGCATGATGCAAATACACACACAATCAAAAAGGCGCACAAATTAACACCGCAGATGTCTACATTCCTTACTCGAGAGACGATCAAACCCAAAAAACAAGCCCATTCCACCAGTCGACCTTACCTCCTGCCACCTGGACCTACGCCTGCGCCCGTTCCTGCGCCCATGCCTGCCATACCCCACGTCCCCGGCAACAGCGCATTATCCCAGAAGTCACCCTCGAGGGAATACATCGCTGCCAATAAGTCTTCATCCTGTCCTGCATCGCTTGGTCCAGGGCTAAACGTCACGCGCTGCTTGGTCCCTCCAGGTTGAGCCATAAGCCCAAGCTGAGTCGGTCTGGTAACATCTTTCCCGGGGCTTCCTATTGCGCCAGGGCTATTTCCGGGTGATAATGTAACGATGCCAGGTTCGCCCAGAATACGCTTGAGATAGCGCGCATACAGCGCCGGAGTGTGTCGGATGTCAACGGCGCTCATTTCAAGCGTGAGGATAAATTTTTGGACGAGCGCAAGGGCGGATTCGCGCTGCGCGGGGGTCATGGAGAGGTGTGAAGGAAGGGCTGTTCGAGGTCTAGCGAGCTGTAAATAAAGAAGAGAATTTTAGTTGACATTCCATTTTGTGGTGCGTACAACTTACCTTGATCAAGAACGCAGCGGCTATATGCGGAGAAATTCATCTCATCAGTTAAGTAATATACAGTACCAAACGCCAAGCACGTACCAAATACAGACCACATCCAATGACCATCAGGCGAATACCTATGGAATTCGTGAATCGGCAAATCTTCATTCGTGATTCGTAGTACCTCCGACGCCGTATCGATTGACTACGTGAAATAAAGTTATAAAATTATACCGGCAGAAATACGGCAAAACATACCCGGATGAGGAACATGTTCCCAGGCTCAAGCGCCGACCGATGTGCGTGCTCCAGTCCAAACGAGTACATTACCAGTCGATAATACGCCACGGCCCTGCATAGGATTAGCATCTTCAAGTCCTGTGGATCCATCTCATGTTACTCACAAGGGCATCTATTCGACCCAATTCATTAATCACGAAAAGTAATGATGAGAATAGTAAGACGCACCAGCGCTAGCCTGTACAAACATGCCGGGTGTCGCGGATCAGGCGCAGTCGAATACGTGTGCTCAGCATCCTGCTTGAACTGCTCCATCTCATCGTCAAATGCACGAGTGATCGGCCCAAACTCTGTATTCTACAGACATACCCTGTCAATCTCGCCTCCCGCCGACACCCAGATGATACGCACCTCGTTGAACCCACTCAAACTCTCCGGATCGGAGTAAATAAGACTGAAGTACCGCGTAACCGTACGCAGCAACTGCGTATAGAAACACAAATGCACGTCCAGCCGACCATTGTACTTTGACCGCCTCCACCACTCGCGAGAATGTCGAACGATATAGTCTTCGGGAATCGTCGTCGGGCGTCCGAGCTTAGTCGCTAACGCGCGATCCCTGTAGGATCAAACAATGAATTAGTGCTATGAGTCAGGGGAAGGAAAAAGGCTTCGCACATGTTGAAACAGATTAACCATGTCCTCGTCCTATTCAAAACCTCCCTCTCATGCGCTTCATTAACAAACGTCTTCGCCCCCTGTTTATACAAATTCAAATCCATAGCCAGCCTACCCCACATCACGTCATCGTCACTACCACAGAACAATTAAGTGATTGGAAGAACACACCTGATCGCACACCCAAGGAACAACCACGCCCGATCCTCTGCCCAGCTGCGCGCCGGTTGGGGGTAGACGCTAAGCAGGAGATATGCTTGGCATACTTCGAGGGACTTCCAGCCGTCGGTGATAGCTGTTGCGGCTGCTGCACGGGCGTGGTGCATTAAAACTGTGTAGAGTTCGGGTCGTTCTACCCAGTAGCGGGAGGCCACAGCACAGACTGAGGGCGGGTGAGGTGGTTACGAAGGGAGTAGTAATGGTATTTCTAGCGATCAGGGCAGCTGTGCACGTCAGGAAATGATGCACTTACTAACTGTGAACAAGAATGGACACCGCGCCTTGACTCCTGCGACAGTATGAATCACAGGGTCGATGATCGCGATCACAGCCTACAAACCCCATCAGCGCTCGATCATCAAATCTCCCGACAAATGAACCCAAACTCACATCTATCCTCTCATGGAATCTACCCCCAAACAACGTCAACCCAACAACCCAAAAATAAACACCCGAGATCGGTAAACTCACATGCGGAACAAATGCTCAACCTCATCGTCCGTCACCACTTTCAACGTCAATATCTCCGGCACCATCTGCCTCTCCACGATGATCCTCCTCAACTCAGGATGCGCCATCGGACCCGGTCGGAAAAACGCGGGGTTCGCGACTCCGACTTCTTGCTCGTCCTCGGTCTGACTTTTCCCACTCACACCCCCGTTCACGCCCGGTTTCCCTTTCCCCTTGGGCGCGGCGCCCGTGCTTTTATCTTCTTGCTCTGGGTCATCGAGGGAGAGCTCTGCGAGGAGTCCGAATGGCGCCGAGTCGTTCGGGAGACGTTCTTCTTCCTCGCCGCCCCCGCCTGCGTTTTCGGTCGGCGCGGGCATGAGGGAGCGCGCGGCGCGTTCGATCCAGCGCCAGACCTCCGCGGTGTCCACGGGTTTGCCGTCCTCTGCTTGAGGACGCGAGATGATTCCGAGAAGCCCGTCGATGATCTCTTCTTTGTCTTCAATTTGCGCAGCGAGCTGTTCAAGAGGCCTAGCAAGAGCTGTTAGCAATCGAGTCGGACATGAAGCCGTGGAATGCTGGAGAACGTACTCGGAATTTTTGCGAGGTTTCCTGCCCTCTACGATACAATCTTGACCACTCGTCCGACATCGTTGACACGTCGGGGCATTGGGAGGATCGAACGTGCATCTCATCTGTATCGCCCAGCCCTAATTAATCACCGATCACACCTCGCCATAAAATAATCTTACCTTGAGGCGTTTACAATGCTTACACGCGCCCGACTTGGCCTTTTCCTTTTCATTCGTGCGTTGCCGCTTGCCAATCGCCGTCTGCGACGCCCAGACTTCATTGTTATCCGACACACTTCGCTGATCCGCCGGCGAGTGGCCACCATTCGTACTCGGACTTGGGTGGGTCTGGGCGCCCCACGTGAAGTCTGTTTGTGCGACCCACGAGGGCACCTCGTTGCCGCCGGCCTGATTCTCGCGTGGGTCGGTCCAGTCGGCACTCCATGGGATCGATTCGGGGTGAGACGAACCGGGTGAAGGAGTGGTGAGATACGACTCGGGCGACGTGGGCGTGGTGAGAAGTGTCGGTGAGAGTGAATTTCGACCAGGATCATGGGGAGAGTGGGTGTAGCGCCGAGCGGAGGGCGCGTAAGCTGATTGTTGCCATTGTCCTTGGGGTTGTTGTTGGTAGGGAAGTTGGGCTTGGTAGGATTGTTGAGCGAAAGCCTGGGTTTCTAGGGAGGGGTACTGTGGATCGGTAAGGAGGGGCTGTTCGTAGTACGGGCTGGCGGAATGGATGGCGCTACCCTGGGGCTGTCCCCGACGCTGATTGGGATAGCCGTTCACGTACTCCATAACTGAATTATATTAGTTAGTAGTTCACATGACAGGACGACATACTCACCAGGTATTCCGGACGCGATGAAATGTTTGTGCGTCGAGCTCGTACCGAGGAGGTTTAAATTAAGCAGAAAAGATGGAAGTTGGCGATAACTAAGCTAGCACTGCCTAATCCGATACAAACGGAATAAGATAGAATCCTATTTCGTGATAGCAACCGGGGGAGACAAGCAAGCTCTCGGCTATAACTGAGACCTCGAGAAACGGACACGAGGCTGGTGTGGCACGAGGATTGTGATAAATGCGGCAATTGCGGGGGTTAATTGACAACGACTGTGGCTTCAGTGATCACGTTCAAACTGAAGTAGATCGGGCACTAACTAGTATTTAGACAATATTGAGGAGTCGCTGAATACCTGAAGAGGGGATCGCAGTCCAAGTCAGGCCATCAGGAGGCTTAGCGTGACAAGGGCCGAGACCCTGCCCGAATTTGCAATCACTCCGATTAATAAAACATAAATTCCTGTTTCGACATAACAAATGCAACATAAACACATTTAATCATGCTGCAGAACGGAACGATTCGTCTACACTCTCATTGGGCCCCGTTTGCCCTGTGCCTGAAGTCGCGAAGCTTTTCCCCTCTTGCGTTGTATCATACTCTATCGTCTCTTCTCCCTCGTCGTCTATTGGCATGTCAAGTTGATCAGTAAGTTGACCTTGCACACCGAACATCAACTCACCATCATCTTCTAATTCATCAACATCCTCGCCAACTTCTTCCTCTTCTTCTTCATCCACTTCTTCCCGCCCTTCGTCATCCGTTCCCGCCCCCTGGCCCACACCCCCTTCCGCTCCTTCGGCATTCGGTCCAGGTGAAGCCTCATCATCTCGAATCGGCGCAATCACAATCTTGAGCCTCCTCCCGCTCGCAGGGGCGGTCTCTTTTTGTTTTCCTTTCCCTCCAGAGGCGGGCGCTTTCGTTCCACTTGTTTTAGTCTTTTTCGTTCCCGCGCGGTAGGCTGGAGGATTGGGAATGGCAATTTACTGTTAGGGTGCGAGAAAAATGACGAGAATGTTTACCTTCAAGGTCGGCTTCAAGGAACTTGACAAACCCGTCCGTGTTGAACTCGATCGTTTCGATTGCTTTGATCACGTCCGACGCGCCTACGGACTTGTGACCCCGCGCTCTCGATAATTCATGAGCAGTAGCAGCTAGAAATAATATTGTTAGTATAGGATTGTTTGAACAATCGAATGGGAGTAGCTCACCGAGATAGTTTATAAAAACAGTGGACCCCTTGAGCATAGCATGCAATGCCTCTTTCTGCATCTTCGCATTCTCGGGTATCTAATTCACCCACATCGCATCATTCGTAGTTTAGTGCATTATAACACGCAGATTTATAACTACTCACCGCCGACTTGGCTATCCTCGTCACCAACGCCTTTGGTAGTTCGTAATTCTCAATTCCCTCGGCGGCCATAACAACCTCTTGTTGACTTTCCGCGCTCGCAGCGTTTGTGGCAGCTTGGGATAGGCGAGGCATTTTGATAAAAGGTCCTAATTGCGTGAAAGGTAAGACCAAGGTCAAGTGTGGTCGTGGTGGCGCGGAAGCAAGTGCACGACACAAACATTCAGGGTCGAGCACAACGCGCCACCCTCTCCACAATCACACCAAGATAAAAATGAACATAAAATAAATACGATGACTATAAACATCATACATCTAAAATACGACTCTACCCCCCACACCCCACATTACAAAATAGTATACACTCTCCACCAACCCATCCCGATCGAACTAAAGCGAATCCTCTCCCATCATCCTCGCCAACCCATCGTTCCCCTCGTCCTTCTCCGCCTCGTACACCTCGAACGCGCCCTCGTCCTTCCCATGCCAACCCTTTGCGCGTTGAGTAAATACCTCCGGTCTCCTGTCTAGCAGAACCTCGATCGCTGCGTCTGTGATAATCTCGTCTCCACGATTTACAAGGTCAATCTTTTCGCCTTCGAGTTGGAGCATTTCGGTTGCAAGGGATGCGAGGTTTTCGGTTTTGCGTTTGTTTGAAGCTTCAAAGCCGCGGAATTTGTCTAATAGTAGGAAGAGAGGGGAAAGTTAGCGTGGGGTCAAGTTGTAGGTGATAGATAGAGAGGCGAACCTTTGGCAATAACCATAGCCTCAAGTTTGCGCTTGTCTGTCGCGGATTTCATGATCTTGGTTTCCACAGTGTGTTGACATACCAAACGGAAGATCAGCACAGGTTTGGTTTGTCCAATTCGGTGGGCGCCTAGAACGTAACGAGTTAGATGCGTGTCGCACATCCCATTTAAATTTACTCACGATCTTGAGCTTGCAAATCCATTTGGGGGTTCTACAAAAACGCACCATTAGCCCACACAAGGAAACAATAAACTAGCAATACGCACCCAATCCTGATCGTAGAAGATCACAGTATCCGCTCCAACAAGGTTAATACCCAGCCCACCAGCCCGAGTACTCAACAAGAATATCCTCGGATCATCAGGTCCATGTCCAGAATTATTGAAGTAATCCATCTGTTCGCGGCGGTCCTGGGGCGACGTAGACCCATCAATCCGGCAAGGAACCCAAGACTTGAAATGAACGAGCCATTCCTACGATCGCATACCCCAAGTTAGCCTCGGTGCCAACGAACATAAGGCGAGGTGGACTAACCTCGATGACATCCAACATGGTTGTAAACTGGGAAAAGATCAGCACTTTATGTCCCTTCGCAAGAAGAGCATCTAACATGCGCTCGAGAAGCAACATCTTTCCACTCGCACCGACCAACTCGTCATCAACAAGGAGTTCATCCGTCTTGGGGTCCGCGGGCCATTCGAATAAGTACGGATGAGAGCAGACTTTACGAAGTTGCATGACGACATTTTGAAGATGCATGTTGTTGACACCGCGAACTGTAACAAACAGGTGAGATTAAACGCAGATCGCTGGACGAGGGAGACGCACCTGCATTGGCTCGAACGGCCTGCTGTTTCTTTGCCTGCTTCTCTTCCTCAGTCTCCTCTGGCGGGTTATAATCGCCCCGCTCGAGTGCCTCAAAGTACGCATCATCGTCCTCCTCGAGCAAATACGCAGGGGCGGCAGGCTTCGTCCGAGTGCGCAGCTTCCTACTTGATGCCACAACCTCATTTTTACTCTTCTTCCCCTTGCCTCCCTTAATCTCAACTACCTCATCGTCCTCTTCCTCCGCCTTGACCTCCTCCTCTTCCTTGACTTCCTCCTCGTCATTTTCCTCCTCCTTCTCTGCTTCCTCCTCTTCCTTGACCCCCTCCTCCGTCTCGCCAACAGCCGCCAACGCCTTCTTCATCAAATGCGCATGAATACCCCTATCCAACGTCGCCTGGTACAAATCCTTCTGCTCCCTCGTCAACGGAGCAAACAGAATGTACTCTTTCTTCGGCGGCAAGTTCGTCGCTACATCCACCTTCAAGCGTCTCAACAAAAATGGTTTGAGGATATCGTGGAGTTTGGAGACGATCGCGGGCGTGTGTGAGGTGAGGGAACTAGGCGCGAGGGAGGTGCTGTCGGTGAAGTTAAACCATTGTTGGAAGGAATCGAGGTCGTTGAAGATGTCAGGAAGAATGAAGTTTAGGAGGGACCAAAGCTCGGCAAGGTTGTTCTTAGGTAGACGTGAGTAGAGACGGGTGGAGGCGGGGGAGGTAACGTACGTGGAGAGGAGTACCAGTCAGGATAAGTCGGTTGGCACTCGAGTATTGCTTGAGCTCTTGGATGAGTTTACAGTTCATCTTTAAGGAACGATTAGCGTGGTAAAAATCCTGAGTACTTTGAGGACCTACGTTTTTGAGCCTATGACCCTCATCAACAACAATGTATTTCCACGCAAATTTGGCCAAGTGCTTTCGGTCCCTGATTACCTGTGGACAAGATCAGCTTCCATGGCACACGACTCGTTATGACGCATACCATATCATAAGTGGTAACCACAATTGGGAAAGTATCGATCGTTTGCTCAGGCAGGCCATCGTTGGTCGCTTTCTTCGGCGGCCTACCAACGCTTTTCCTGCCCCTGCCTCGAGACTTTGGTTGATCTTTAGTTGGGATCGTAGGTTGCCTGAGAACCGTCCCGCGAAGCTCTGCGCGGTGCTCGGGTGTGCCATGATACATGCAAACCGGAATCTAAGCGCCAGCGGAGGTGTCAGATAATTCAAAGCCGGCTCCAACGTTGACAGCACTTACCGTAGGAGCAAACTTTTCAAATTCGGATATCCAATTGTGCAAAACGCTCAAAGGACAGACGATGAGGAACGGGCCCCACACAGCTTTCGATTTGAGGTGGGCGAGGAAAGCGATCGTTTGAAGGGTCTGTTCACAGGGTCAAACAAAGAAGAGGGTAATATAAGTGAAACTGACTTTGCTGCAAACAATTTTGAGTGAGCAAAGTGATGTACCACGATAGAGAGAATGCCAACTCACCCAAGACCCATTTCGTCGGCGAGAATACCGTTGAGACCGTTTTCCCACAAACTAGCAATCCAGCGTACGCCCTCGAGTTGGTAGTCCTTTAGAGTAGCCCCCGTAATCAACTCCGGCTGCTCCATGTTGCTCGTCGCTGAGGGTTCCGGAGCTGGCTCTGGCGCCACCTTTTCCCCCTTGGCTCGTTTCGTAGCTTTGGCGAGGGTGTTCGAGTCGATATGTTCCGCAATATCATAGTTCTCATCGCGAGCGCGCTTTCGACCACGTCCTGTAGTCGTCTGGGCTTGAGTGGCTTTTTTCGCGGGCTTGGTCGCCGCCTCAGTTTGTTGCTGATTAATCCTGTCACCGAGGATTTTCGCGTACAAGGAGGATCGCTCGAGCAAAAAGTTCAAACGAGCTATCCGTTGCGAGGCTTCAAAGTCCTCGACAGGTGCTTCTGGGTCCATGTTCGCCATGTCTGGAAGCTCCTCTGAGGAGGATGCCGGCGTGGTAACTGCTGGAGTGTCATTGGAGGAGGGCGCTCGGGTTAGCGCTTCAGGAGAAGTGGAATCCTTGACATTTATTCAGCATTGAAGGCTAGGTAAAATGTATCTAAAATATACTCACCGCCGGAGACGACATGGCGCAAGTTGGTGGATGTGGTGGCAAGACGATCGCTAGTTTTTCGGAGTGATCAGAGATCGACACGCTTGGGCCGGCCCTCTACAACATAGTCACGTGACCATTATTTGTCTTGCTCACGCATCGAACTTGCACTATCGCCGGAGGCTGAAACCAAAGACAATTGCTACGTGCCCTTTCGTTAATGCGACTACTCGCTAACCTTAAGAGCCGATACGCGTATCCCACGCTCAAACCCCAGGACCCTGACCCGATAGTAACGCAGGTTATAATCGCCTTACGAATACTTCAACTTGTCCATTCGCGTTTGAACCGGTGTCGAGGCTCGGGATATCAGTTACAATACTAACGAGACGTCAATGTTATCAGCAATATCACGCCTCTCTCGTGCTAAAACACATGCTAGTGTTCGTGCCCGCCTGTTAGGGCACGCTACGTGCATCCGACCATGACTGCGTGTAATTCTAGCATATTGGTTACGTTAAGCCCGTTTGAAGAGAGATTCTCCTATCATGAGCTTGAGCGTTCCCGCGACGGGAGGGGTGCCCAAGTGTGCAGTGTCGGTCATGGCCAACCCAGAAGCGAAATCTTCCCCGTGTTGCCCACGCTTCCCCCAAATAGCAGCGAGTGTTAAGACCACTTATAGGCCCGTATCGCATGTATGCGTTCGTTGATGAAGCATCTGGGAGCGAGAAGGCTGCCCGATACGAAATTCAACTCTCTAGGGCACTCCCCAAGTAATGTCAACCGCGCGGGGTATGAGCTTCTTGATATAACGTATAAAAACAAACGCGCACCGTACCTACATACCAACTTATAATAAGCGCAAGACGTGCCTAACTAAGAAGCTTTAGTAGTCTTGCATGCGGGCACATCAAATGGTCGAGGTTTACGCGATGCGATGGTGTTTGAGTTTGGACAAGCAATATGTTAAATTCTTTAGTTTCATTTACAACGATAAGTGTACACGTAGGGATTATGTTCACTCCATAGCCTTTTGCATCGATGCATAATACCCCACAATTTCTATTCCGATGTATCAGCAAACAAACAATGGTGACATCAAAAGACTTACGATGCGGCTCAAAGGGCGGAACTGGGAAAGCTCCAGATGGTTTCATACCGATTTCGCTCGGTAATGAAATAGGCGCCGCACTGGAATTGATCTCATATCCGCGATCGAGGTGATTGAATTTGCCATGCAACGTAGTTGGCGGAGGTACTTTCGGAACAATGTCGCCCTTGTTGACGACCCTCCATGAAGATCCAGTGCTCGTTCCGAGGTGGTTTTTGACGACTTGGGCAAAGTCTTCCTCGCCAATACGCGGACTTCCAAAAGTGTACATATCCCCTAGTAAAGCTTTGTCCGGAAGACCCATCTGCTCGGTAAACTGAGCGTAGCAAAGGCTAGAATAAGATCCGCCCAACGAGTGTCCCTGTAAATTATAAAATGGCTTTCAGACACCCCGTTAAATGCAGTCTGAGCAATGATATACTTACCGTGACATGGGTTACAATACGTTGACCCGTGTTATTTGGTATTACATCGAGAAGTCTCCCGAGGCCCTGATGAATTAAAGCTGTGCGATAGGTTGTTTGATCATCTGTAGATATGACGTTTGGGAATGCGACGCACTAAAAGCCTGCCCTTTAGAGGTCCGCCTAAACATGCCATTGTAAACCCCCTTTGAAACGTGAGTGTTATGTATGGTTCCGGGTGGGGCTTGAACTGTCCCAAAGGTTATGTCGTTCAGAATATCCTTGATATTGGATGTCCCCTAATTCGGCGCAACAAATAAGACCTTCTAATCGGACGGTTGACTGTATGAGGTATACTTTAAATGCAACGCCAACAAATGGAGCGCTTGCGTCTTGAGAATAAAATGCCCCGCAAAAGGGTCCGTTCCAGATTGGTCCATCCTGCAAGGACATCTAGTATGTATGGCAGGAAAAAGGATGCGGACTTACATCAATGAGATCTAGTCGATTTTGTCCCAATTAAATGCACTACCAACACCGCTGACGAGGAATTAACTCACCGCACAGCATCTGGAATTTAACTCCCCAGAATTCGGCCTGTCGGGCCAGTCCAGCAGTTATTAATAATGTAAATAGCGGGCGGTTTCCCATTAAACTTACAAGTTCATGAATGTCTGAAACAGAGCGATCCAACTTTTCTAGCGCTTCGTCAAAATGTCCCTCACGATAGGCCTCGACCGCGTCAACCACCAGCCCCCAATCCCTATGTGATAAAAACAATGACGAGTGAAGCATCGCACCGACAAAAATCTCGCGCACCTTAGGTAGACGCCGCAGGATTCCATAAAACCGAGGAATACATAATTCCAGTTGATTGGTGACCTGCAAACAGAACTTTTAACTGAAACATAAGTCAAGGCCACAACTATGCTGCCCACCCATCTGGTCCTCCAAAGGCTCCTATCCGAGTATCAAACATTACTCAAAGGGAGGGTATATCAAGTAACATACGATTTCGAATAGCAGTGCTTATCTGATCAGCATGATCTCGGCTCCACTCAGTGTTGATTTGACGAAGTAATAACCAATTTGAAATAGATAAAACCCCCAGACTGACTCGTCATAACTAAGTCAAAGACTGTACACACGGATATAGGAATTAACTCGAAAAGCGAGCTTTTGGTGGACAAAAAGTTGGGTGGCAGCTCTTTAGTGCCGTTTAACAGGTTCTACAACACCAACCGACAACATTGAGCTTAGGAACGGCTCAAAAGTTGAGGTTCTCACAGTGTCAAATATGGCTCTGGTTCAACAGTGCCAAACAACCCACTCAATCGAGACATCACAAGCGCCGTTGGAGCAGGTTGGAGCTATCATTGGTCGATCTCTGACCCCCTCTGACTTTGTCATAACTGTCATAACTTTGCAAATTGTTATTACTCACTGACCTTTTGACGGCGTCAAATCAACCCTGGCTCCACTGCTTCAACTGCTCCAAGCCAGAGGGAAACATGGGGAGGCTTTGATCGTCGTCGGAAGGCGTCCTGCTAAGCTCTAAATCGCCGAGTTCTCCAAGGTGGGTCAGTGCGATTTCTTTCTGAACCACCTCCATGCTGAAGCAAAGCACACAAGTAAGTATAGTTTTTTATAATGATACGGGGCGATAGCTGTATGACTATTCTCCACGTTTGGCTTACTTGATGTATCTAGACAACGAGTATTATATAGTAGAATTGACGTCGATACAGTGTATGGGGGCAGCGTGGGCTATTTAACAATTGCAGAATACAAGAATCTTTTAACCATAGCTCCCTTGCGAATCCATGGGTCTAGGGAGCTAAAATGGGAGTTAAAGGGGAGATAATCGGAATCGAAGCTATTAATGGTCTCAGTACGCATACCTGCTGACAGGGAATCGGTGCTATAACAGGTGTAGACCCGGGGGGGTGAACCTTGAATTTTTGGGGCTATGGAGCATTCTCCACTGATTTGGAAGCAGCATGAGGCCACAGAGAATCGGTGAACTTTCCGGAACGTCGGAAAATAGTATCAGGTGCCTAGTACCTGCGCTCGTGCGTTTCGGTATGTGCACATAACGCGGAGGAGACGGAAGACGAAGCACAGGAGAGGAAAACGGAATAGCAGGCTATATGCGTGGATACGATCGGTGCTAGGGCAACAGGGTACTGTGAGAAGGTCTGGAGCGTACAGGTTGCGTGTGTATGCGAGGGCCCTCATTGTCCGATGCGAAAGATCGAGTGAGAA
Source organism: Ceratobasidium sp. C01 (assembly GCA_025200755.1). Classification (NCBI taxonomy): domain Eukaryota; kingdom Fungi; phylum Basidiomycota; class Agaricomycetes; order Cantharellales; family Ceratobasidiaceae; genus Ceratobasidium; species Ceratobasidium sp. C01. The sequence continues at coordinate 17,985 of JANWGL010001044.1, forward strand.
TCTCATCGGGCGGATCACGTGTTCGGATACTTTGTACCGGTATTAGGAACAAGGTTGGTGATTCATCGATGTGGAAATTATTGTGGTGGTTTAGTGTT
>JANWGL010001047.1:0-17852 GCA_025200755.1 Ceratobasidium sp. C01
CAAGCTGAGGGATCGGGACAGCTATCCTCCCATTCAGATGCTACTCTCGCCGCTCTGGACAGCTCTTGGCCTGAGCAAACGAGGGAGAACGGGCAATCCGAACCCCCAGAGAGTGCAATTGGAAGTGGGACGGCCGAAACGCACAGGTCGAACGAAGACATGCACGTCGAAATGGATCAATCAGGTGGTTACCCTGAAGACTGGGTCCGAGATATGGTGGGCGAAACCGAGACCGAGCAGACGATGGAACCCCAGCGAAATCATGGCAAAACGGCTGGGCGGTTACCGCCCCCCTCAGCTATGGCTCAAGCTGTTTCTTACTGAGCGTACCGGAAGACGAGGGGGGTTTCTTTTCCCCCCTCGTTTGTTATCTTATTATGTGAAGGACAATGATAACTTCGGATTGCGTATTGGTCTTTTAGTGTAATAATATGCTTCGCGTATGGAACTTATCTTATTGTGCCCTTGCCCGCTGTGGTCTCCATGTTTTTCATGCATAATGTAAAATCCCCCACCAATCAATTCCCTGTCTTCTTTCCTGTCCATCCTCCGTGACTATGCATTATGCATTAGTTCCTGGCCACCATGGCACTCCCCGCATACCACCCGCGTGGCGGCTTACTAACACACCACACCCCTATGACAAGAAGTATCACTTGTGCCCCACGCCCTTCCCCATACAACCCTTCTCTTAACTATTCCTCGACGTAATATTTTTAACCGCTGTTCTACTACCACGGCTCTTTGCAAATATTGCTCACTAGTCGCGTAAGTCTTACTATTTGCAACACCGTCACCTTGTGCGGCTTTCAACAGAAATACTGTACAACTCTACAGCGTCCTTCGTATCTAGACGAGCCTAGCGCAACGGAGTCTACGATGGGACAAGGTCTTTCGGTATATGACTCTCCCACAACGGACTTGAAGCCCGGAACATATCGCATTGTAAACATAGCAAGCAAAACGGTGATCGAGGCCCCAGACAAAGATCGGCGAAAAGTGGTTGCTTGGGCACCCTTGGCCGACAATGATAATCATCAGATGGTATAGCAAGCTCGGGCGTGAAATGCACCCAGAATTCATTGGTCCATGTTATTAGTGGTTCGTACAACGAGCCGGCAGGGGGTACCAGTTCAAGAACTGTCACTTCGGAACATATTTCGGCGTCCCAGATACCAATGCCAACACTCTCCTATGCGCCAGCGAGTATCCCATGACTTGGGTCCTGCACCCAATACAAGGTCAGGACACATTTCTGTAAGTAGAGTATACCAGATTATGACTACATTCTAATCACAGACACATAGGTTGCAAGTTCCCGGTAACGACCGCGTGTTAGACTTGCACTTAGGGCAAAAGGAAAACGGGACGGTGGTGGGTTTTATCCTTTATTTCAGATATCATAGCGACAATAGTCCCTTATCAGATGAGCATACAACCCGTGGGCAATATCCCAGAAATGCGACGATGGAAGTTTGAACATATTAGGTGAGAGTGACCTTAGTATGAGCCCACGAGAAGAGAACGATCTATGGTTTCAGCGACGAGTGCGATACAGTCGATATCGAAACTCTAAAGCAGGAACTACAGTCACAAAAGGACGAGGTTCAAAGACTCCAGCGTTTGGTGATGGAGGTGGGTATCACTGTAGCGGCTGTATTGCATACTGGCAGGCCACTCACTTATATGCGATTGGGAGATTCTAGATGAGAAAATGAACGCTCGTTTCTCCAACAATATGACTTAAGTGATCCGGGATTAAGCTACTAGCTAGGGTGTATTATAACGAGCCTAGGAGGTCGTTCAAATCGTGGTTTCCATACATCTTACGCGCATCCAAGGCGGCAGTTGATTATTCAACGCAGGAAACTGTTCTATTTGTGCGACCGATCTAAGGACTTGACCGCAAGCAAATAACTATTTAACGCCAATGAGGAGGACGTCGTGATTTGATGTTGCAAGAATATGTCTAGACATTTATGAACAGACTACTAGATAACAATTCCCCAACGGTGGTATCGATCTACTAGTTTGCATAAACTAAATTTCAGACTGCCGTTTTTCATTTGTTAAACTCAGGTCGTTGACTTATTATTAGCATTAGGTTCTGAGCAAAACACTAAGCTAAACGACCACTCTGAAGTCAGAGGATATTTTAATTTCCATTGTAATTTCGATTTTGGCAGCCAACCTTCATGCGGCGCTTAGGGGTCTTGGATCATCTTAGCCACCGCGCTGCATCTGGAAACACCTGCATATCCACTGCACCAGCTCAATTCAAGAAATCAGATCGGTCATGGGACATAACTTCTCGATCTACGATTCTGCCTCGGTGGACCTCAAGCCGGGAGTTTATCGTATCGTGAATCTCGCGGGTAAGACTGCAATCGAGGCCTTTGGTAATGATCGGCGGAAAATAGTTGGCTGGGCACGCGCAGAACGTGCGTATCCGCTCCAAATGGTGAGCCCACTGTGTGCGTGGCGTTTGTCTCTAACATTTAGGAACTTTGCTGTTAGTGGTATGTACAACGAGCTGGCAGGGGCTATCAATTCAAGAACTGTCATTTCGGAACATATTTCGGTGTACCTAATGCCGACTCAAACACGGCTCTATGCGCTAGTGGGTATCCGACGACCTGGGCCTTACACCTGGTACAAGGAGATACGTTCGTGTGGGTAAAAAGGGCTTGAATGTTGTCCATATTGTGTTAACAGCCACACACGGGGATAAAGACTGCAATTACCTGGCAATGATCGTGTTTTGAACTTGGAGAACGGAAGCGGGGAAAACGGGACTAAGGTAAGTCACTTTTATATCCTAGGCGTGGTATTCAGAGGGCGACCATTCCTTAGATTAGCTTACAACCTGCGGAAGACCTTCCGGATCGTCGGCGGTGGAAGTTTGAACATATAAGGTGACCATACGAATAGAGACTCTCGGCCTACCCGTGGCGTTGATCCTCTTGTGTTCCTAGTGATGACCCCGACGCTGCCGACGCGATGCAAAGTTTAAGGCAGGAACTGGACTCGCTGAAACAGGAGCACCAGTCGCTAAAGCAGGAGCACCAGTCACTAAAGCAAGAATTGCAATCGCAAAAGGAAGAAATCCAGAGACTCCAACATTTAGACTTGGGGGTACGCATTATTGCAGATTCCCGCCGCGTATTGATCGACTAACGTGTAGGTAAACGGGAGCCTATAGGCGAGGAGATAATTGATCGTAACTTGCAGAACAATTGGAATGAACTGCCATGAGTGTCAGTGCGGGTATCCGTGTAAATCCAAGCACTATGCAAACCGGAGGCAAGCTATTAGTCTAGCTTATGCGGATATCTCAACAGAGACCAATTTGAGATGGATACAGCGAGTGAGTGTTAGAGGAGTAAATGTGTTAACCATAATAGGACCCAATCTAGTGCCAACGAGAAAGACGCGGTAAGCCAGAACCTAATACTAAAAATTCAGCTACCAATTTAAACGATCACTAAGGCCAGAGAGGGTATTTTAAGTTCATGATACACTCGCCTTACTAGGATTTCTTCGCTTGCCACCCTTGGTAATTTCAATTTTGATTCACCCTACGTGGCCGAGCTTGGGTGGGGTCTCTTAGCCACCGCGCTATATCTACAGGCACCTGTATATCCACCACACCAATTCAACCCAGGCTACATAAATCGAGTCGACCATGGGACACGGGTTTTCTATCTATGACCCCCCCTCGACCGACCTCAGGCCAGGTACTTACCGCATCGTGAACGTCGAGGCTAGGACCGCAATCGCGGCCCTTGACAATGATCGAAGGAGAGTGGTTGGCTGGGCGTCTTCAGTACAAGATAGAAAACAGATGGTAAGTATGCTATATTCGCGACATCTACGCCCAAAAACCAGGAATCTCTCCCATTAGTGGTTTGTGCAACAAGCTGGCAGAGGATACCAATTCAAGAATTGTCAATTCGGGACATATTTAAGTGTACCCAACGTCGATGCAAACACCCATTTATGTGCTAGCGGGTATCCGATGACCTGGGCTTTACATCTTATAGGAGGAGGAGACACATATGTGTGAGTAAAAAAGGGTTCAGCGTTGCATATATTGTATTAATAACCACACATGGGGATACAGCCTGCAATTACCTGGTAATGATCGTATTTTAAACTTGAATAGCGGAAGCACGGCGGACGGGACTAAGGTAAGTCATTTCCACACCTGAGACCTAATATTCAAGGGGTGGACGTTCCTTAGATTTGCTTGAAACCTACGGATGATGAGATTCCAGATCGTCGGCGATGGAAGTTTGAATATATCAAGTGAGACTATAGGCAGGAGATCTTGGTTTTACACCCCCAAGTTCAACGTGTTTTTGTCTCTAGCGATGAGCTCGACACCGTCGACGCGATGGGGGATTTAAGACGGGAACTGGACTCGCTCAGGCGGGAATTGCAATCGCAAAGGGAAGAAATCCAGAGACTCCAGCGGTTAGACAGGCAGGTAGGCGTTATTGCGGATTTTCGTCGTGTGTTAATAGACTCACATGTGGGCGGCCGTGGGTTTTAGGTGTAGAGATAATGGCTCGCTGCTCGCAGAACAATCGGAATGTACTATAACGAATGCCAGCGCAGGTATCTTTATAACGGCTGGTCGTGTGCGGATACTTCACATAGCCAGTTATTATGTGAGGCAAAGGCAAGGTGTTGATTTAGCTCGTGCGATTCACCACAAAAGTGGCCGAGTGTTTGTCGTCAACGAAAAGGGTATAGCGAGCGGGTGTTAGAGTAAAGTCGGAGTGATGCCTATCAGCAATCGAATCGTTGCCTAGTTGGCATAAATATGTGTGTTTGTAGAAAAAGGAGCGGAGGGATGCTCAAAACTAGATTATATCGTTTCTGTCTGGTACTAGATCTAGTATTTCGTCAAGAGCACCAGGCGAGCCAAGGATTTTGATTGAATTACTAGGGGGGAGCACATAGATAGCATCGTAAAGGTTAATAATTCGATATCGCTAGGGGGTTGGAAAATTTTTAGAGTTGCGAAGCAAACGGGGAGGGGGTCCAAATCAGACGGTTGTGGTGGTCAAAGATGGGGTAAATCAGGACACTTCCTGAGCGGGTTAGTGCACGTGATAAACAAGTCCCGCCCTTCTAACGACAACTTTGCCGCGGACCATGGACGATTGGGGCAGCTCTGTCTGGGCTACCCCTCCTACACCTGCCAACCCCTCCGACACTCTCGTTTCTCCTGGTGAAAAATCTCCAGACTCTCCTGGAACCTCGAAACCGGTTCCTTCACAGAGCCAAACGTTGTCCTTTGTGGACGATGCATTTGACGATAAATCGGCACCTTCCACGCCTGCTTTTCTCGCTCCTCCTAAACCTGCTGCGCCTGCTTTCGATACTAGTGACGCCTTTGACGACAATGACGACGGGTTCGGCGCCCCTGCAGATGATGGATTTGGCGACTTTGATGATTTTGCGGCACCAGCCACAGGTCAAACTCTCGATGACGACTTTGGCGACTTTGGAGATTTCGGAGATGCCAATGGTGGCGACACGTTTGCAGCCGGAGGGAGCAATGGGTTCGTGGACGTGGTACAGGATGGGCTGGCGCGCGACGGATTCGGGGTTGAGGATGTGAGAGCCTCGACACATTGGCAACCACTCGGGGTGGACCCGCTTCCCTCACCTCAAGAACTTTCTGAGCAACTGGGAGTTTTACTTGGACCTCTATGGTCGCACCTTAGGCCAGACGAGTTTCTGTCTAATGAGCCAGAGAGGCAGGTCGAGGGAATTGCACAGATTTTGGTTACTCCTGAGAGGTGAGTTGCACAGTTGAATAACTTTTCCTAAATCGCAGACTGAGTGCTTCTATCTTATATCTTGCGTAGCCGTGCCTTGCATTCACTATTAACCCAAGAGCCCCGTAGCAGTTCTAACCCTCCGACCTGGACTCGATCTCGGATTCGACGGCAACACCTTATTTCACTAGGTGTTCCCGTTAACTTAGACGAAGTTCTTCCCCAATCCTCCCTCAAACCACTTCCGGTACTACAGATCCAGACACAGGCGGCTCACCACCCCCGACCTTTATCCGCCCCACCTGGACCACGTCCAGGGGAGAGCTCGATAGGAAGAGGGACGGGGGCCAGCTCTGCACGAGGCAGTAGAGCAGGCACGCCTGTTGGTAGTCCAATTTCAGGCCCATCGAGGAGGTTGCCCCCGAGTGCATCTGGAGCTTTGAGGCTAGGTCCTAGGCCCCAACTTGAGCGCGGGAAGATTGATGAGGTTTTAGGAATGACGCCGGGTATGACTTTCTCCCTTCCAGATTAATGAGCACGCATTTAATTCAGTTTCACCTCAGAATCACTTTCTCTACTCCCAGTTGCACGTCTGGAATCACATCTCGCCACGATGCGCACACTTACCGCGAACACTTCAACTCTGCTCACCCACCTGTTACAACAACGAGAGGCCTTACAGCAGGATTCGGAGACCTACAACGGCTTGATTGCGGGACTTGTTGGGGAGGCGCAAAAGATGAAGTCCGGGTCGAAAGGTCGAACGGGGCCGGTAAAACGAGGGAGTCTGATGTAGTCAAAATCGGAGCAGACTACTGGCCGCAATTAGGTTGCAGTTTGAGAGGTTAGGGTGTTCACCAATTGTCGGGTGTGAAAGGGCATGGAGCTTAATAAGGGCGAGCATGGGGATATCGGGCATTGATTCTTGAGTGATGTGGTCACCAACGCATGAAGCTGTGGTATAGCAACGAAGTGCGCTGGTCCGTCCTTGGGTGTGGCGACTTGATCATGGGAGGACCTTACAGGCATGTATTAGTAGAGCACAACAGTAGTCACAGTATTAGTGAATAATGAAACGTAGGTGTCGTTTAAATGTATCACCGCTCGCAGGTATACCGTCACGGACATCTAAGTGTACAACGAGATTATATGCATAACAGAGGGACATACATATGTAGACAGAAAGCGCTGCATGCATGGAAAGCTATCCTAAAATCAATGCATGCAGGCGCGTGTGATATGTAACAAAGCAGGGTACAATCCAAACGACAGAAAATCTACCAGACGAAAGCCTAGTCCCACCGCCTCCAAGGCTTCTCACGGCTCAACCCCACCCGTCCCACCTCCCAAACCGCCTAAACTCCTCCAAAACACACTGTCGACTCTGTTTCTCCTTCACTTCTTTTCCTTCTAGTTCCTCCTTTCCTTTCCCCTTGCCCTTGTCGCCCCCTTTTCCAGTCCCCTCAGTCCCTTTGCCTCGCCCTCCCGTGTTAGAAAAGACCGAAGCATCCTTCGGCGAACTCGATAAAACCGATCCACCAGACCTCCCTCCTGCAGGTGTTCCAGGTCGAGTCTCGTTCGGGGTAATCGTACCGGCAGCAGGAGGCAAAGAAAGTCGATACCATCCTCCAGAATACGTAAGTGCCACAAGCTGGTACTCGGTCGCCGGGGTAGGCACAGGTGGTGGCACAACTGGTTTGACAGGGTGCGATGAAGTGGATCTAGTAGCCTTACTAGGCTTAGCAGGTGAAACCGGCAAAGGCGACGAAGGAGCAGGTGCGGGTGTGGTGCTGGGCACCTCAATCCAAGCCACCGTACATCGTTCTTCATCGACTCGATCAGCCATGGGGTCTGTGGCTTGGGTGCTAAGCGCGGCCAGGTTACTTGACGGCGGCTGAGCGGGAAGGCGGTACTGCGCATAGGACCATTCAGAGGCAAATAACTTTGGCAGTCGTACGTATGACGTGAAAGGAGAAAGGATGGATTGTCGGTTCCTATATAATTCCAGCAAACGTTGGCCCTAATTGAGATTAATGATCCAGCAAAACTATGACGAACTTACTTTGCACCTTCTGCCTCTCCTTGGCGAGCTAGTTTGAACACATGTACAGTTCCCTTGTCGCTCCAGACACACACCTCCTGCTCATCACCGCGAAACGCCACGCCATAAATGTCCGCTCTATCTGTTCCCCGACGCAACTCTCTAATCTTCGCCCCAGTGCGGGTGTCCCAAACTCGAAGCAAGGTTCCACGTTGGGATGCAGTAGCAAGTAATCGCCCCGAGGCGGTAAGGGCAAGGGCTGATAGTCGGGTTTGGTGCGCCACGATAATCGCCACAGGATGTTTGTTCGAACCAAGAGGGATGTCGGGATCAACTGTAGCTGGTGGCGGCCTAGGTGTGGGGACAGTGTTCGGTGGAGGGTTGGGTGGTGCTGGGTGGGGGCACGGGGGAAGCGGGATAAGCTGCACATGGCCCTGCTGTCGGCCAGGAATCGCGAGCATCGTTGAATCAGGAGCTGTTGCGAGCGCCATTAGACCTGTAATCCGTGTGAGTCCGTAACCAGTCGTACGACGTACCCGAGGTCACCCAACAAGACGGCGGTCAGCACAGCTAGCAACGCACCGACCAACGACTCACCACTCACCGCGCTCATTCTCCGCGGTCTCCCATTCACCATAACGAACAACGCGGGCACCGACCTTAAATGCCACTACTCTACGTTTGAGAGCAACTATGAGCCAACCCCGTCGTGCTGCGAGCCCACGGACACGCTCCCTAAACTCAAGCTCAGCAACCTCGCGTTGAGCAATAGCATCCCATAAGATAACTTTATTCGCAGGATAAAGAGGAGCTCTTCCTCCACCGACGAGGAAAAGCAATGATGAAGCATGCATGGGCTGCACGAAGGCGAGTGTACCGGCGTCAGTGGGGACATCTGGTCAAGTCAACCGTCAATGTAAACCGATACCCCCAAAATATCAATAACATACCTCGTTTTCGAAGCAGCTTCAGTGGCCAGGTGTTATACACAGCAAACCCTCCTGGTGTGCACGTTGTGAAGATTCGCGAGTTGGGTTCAAAGCGAGCGTCAAGGATATGGGTAGGTGCGGTGGCGGTAATAGAGTGACGAGCAAGATTCATCGCACCAAACGCCACAGATACGGGCTTTAGATATCAGGGAGAATATATAATGGTACAATGCCCAAGTGCCGGCGACGATGGCGAGTTTCCGCCTAACAATGACGAGCACTTCCCAGGGGCGGCTTAGATAGGGGTGGTCACGTGAAGCTATTTCAACTCCAGCCGTGGCGCACATTGCCCCGAATCCCAGCAGAATCAACCAATTGCTGCACTAATTTAAATAAAAGTCCACCACGTTGGTAGTTACATAGCCTCCAAACCATCACACTGGAATTCCTTTCATGTAGCGTTGTTTTCTCCTTTGTGCTCGAGATTTACTGTCTTTTGGCGAGTACATCAGAATCAAAAACATAGCGAGTCCAAGTCCACCGTGATCAGCAGGTTGGTCAACAGTTGCGTACCTGAGCAGGCCCACTCGTCTTCCGAAGAAGTTCAATTAGTTCAGCCTGCAACGACTCCAAGTGCTTCCGCTGAGAGAGTAAATCAGCTTGCTCTGCCAATTCTTTGTCTTTCTCAGCAAGTTGTCGCCCCTTCTCCGCGAGTTGTCGTTCCTTCTCCACTAGCTCCTCGTTTCTCAACGCAAGCTGTGCCGTTTTAGTATCCAATTGCTGTTTCAGCAAACCGATTTCATCCTCGATGGACTCAGCCGGCTCTCCGCCAGTATCATCGCTAACCCCCTTGTATTAGTTATGGCCACACCAGTGGGGCACATAAGTCAACCCGGACTAACCTCATGTACTCAAATCGCCACCTCCGTGAATCCGGGCACTCGGACGATTTCCACAAGACTAGCTGTATCACGGAGTCAAGAGGGTTTTAGGGAAATCAAAGTCGCCACCTACGATGTTGCCGGGCGTTGCCAGACCACCATGCAGGTCGATGACTCGATCTTCGTCGCCATACTGGATTCTATGTGCGTAAGGCAATAAAAAGTACGGATTAGCGACAATACCAGACCTACACATACCAGTGATGGATACTTACGCAAATCCAGAATGGGATCTCATTAGAGTCCATATTGTAGGAACGTCACTGGCTCCCACTACCGTGCCTTCTTGACTGCTCGATGCAGCAAGGTAAACACCGTATTGACAGTTTTTGATCTTGTAGCCACGCCCCGAGCGCTGAAGAAACCACTTTGTTCCAAGTTAAACCCAAAACTTGAAAGGAAAGAAAGGGGGAGAATACCTTCTGATGTGGTTGATCCGCCCAGTAGCAGTCTCCGCAGCCAACCACTCGATTCTGGTTGTAGGGAGGCACTTCCATGACCGAGGCCTTGGTGGCCAGGTTGGCAATGTGGTATGTGCCTGGTTCTGGAAGGAGAGCATATGGCGGATTTCCCATCCTATCCTATAAATCTAAATAAAATTATAAGCTAATTCGATTTATGTAGTTTGTTACAGGCGAACGAAGCGAGGCAACAGCCAATCCGTTTTGCCACCAGTCCAGACACAGCCACACAGGGTACTACACAGTTACTCGCTTTTGAGTTTTGAAAACACAACAAAACGCTCGAACTTCACGGTCCCATTTATATGCTACGCATATACTAATACAAATAAGAGAAGAACAAGAGGTTAATTGAGCTCAAGGCATGTGGGCGGCCCTCTCTTCATCCCTTTTCATCATCTGTAGCAATTCGATCAGCATCACAAGAGTAGAATATCAATCTGCACTGTGCTTGCCTGTGCCATAAAGTACTCGATTCTGTCTATTTTGCCTTGCAAGTTGCTAGTCTCGGCTTGCTGCTGTGACAATTTGTCCTTCAGTTCCTGCTGTTCACTCCCTTGACGGACTTGAGCAAGCTCTTCCGACTTGGTCTTGAGGTCCTGCTGTAATTGATGAATGGTAGTCTCTTTACCAGCCAGCATCTGATCCTTCTGAGCCACGTCCTTTCTCGTCTCTGCCAAGTCTTGTTTCAGGCGGTCCAACTCTTTGCGGAAGCCTTCAGGTAACTCTTCACCAGTATCCTCGCTACGTTTTTTCAGCGATATGTCATTCATACAGGCAAATAGGACGAACCCTACACGTTCAAATCGCCAGGTTGTATTCTCGTTCCCGACATGGCGCCACATATGTATCTGCAGACCGCATTTGAAAAAAATTAAATTGTTTGTAGGATTGATGAGCTATTGATACACACCTCATTGCCATTATTTTTCCAGCCATAGTGAAGATCTAGCACATGTTCGTTACCGGGAAATTGTATTCTGTTCTTGGATTAGTGAAGCAAACCAAATCCAGACCAGCTCGCGCTTACATGTGGCAATCACCCAACTTGAGCAGCGCCCAAGTCATCGGAAATCGGCTGGCATAGACCAGAGCGTTGCCCTCGGTGCCTAGAGCTGCTAGGTAATTTCCGTGTTGGCAATTCTTGAATTTGTATCCATTGCCCGAGCTCTGAACAAACCACTGGTGGTGGCTACCATTAGCAGCGAGCTATACTAGACAGCGTTCTCATTCACTCACATGCTGTATTTCTCCCCCGTTCTTCTCCCAAGTTACAATTTTACTGGAGTCACGCTCCGAAACCTGTATGACGGTGCCCGCGGCTTTACTGACAATGCGGTATCTGCCCGGCTGCAGCTGCCGTTCGAGTTGAAATTGTGCGTATGCCCGATCCATTAGAGATGAGGTGTCTTTTAACCCTCTTAGTGGTATGTAACAGATTCGCTGGTGTATTGAGGTTCCCAAGCTTGGGTTCTGGGCAAGGTGGCAAGGTGGCAAGGTATCAACTGAATGCTCCGCCACCGGCTATAAGTGGCTATAGTCACGTGGGTCCTCTGGGACTTGTGTAAGGTATCCAAGACCCCAAAGACCTCCGTCCTCTTTGCGACGAAGCAAGGCCTTCTGGCTATGGCCATATTCTTGAAAAATTCTACTGCTTTCCAAAACCACTGGATGTATCGCCCGCGCGTGCTTGTTCCCGTCTCGTCTCAATAGTCTCGTTTTGATTGTCTTGCTCCGAGGAGCATCGCCCTTAGATGGGCTGCATTCAGAAAATGTCCCCACCCCGTGTCTCCGCATATTCCTGACAACTCTTATTTACACCTTCGGCCGCCTTGTTTCCCTGTCTTGGCCTCTGCGCGGTTTGACTGTAATTGTATATTGGGAAGCACTAGCTAGTGGTGGAAGAAAGTACAAGAGCCTCTCAACGCTAGGCTAGGGCATGTTGGCAAGCATGTCTTCATCTTTTTTCATCATCTCAAGAGTTTAAATTAGCACCATGGTATTCAGAGTGAATTGTGGACCTACTTGTGCCATGAGGTATTCAAACCTGTCCATTTTTTCTTTTAGTTTGGCGGTTTCAGCTTGCTGCTGCGCCAATTCGCTCTGTGGTTGGGTCTGTTGGTTATGTAGCTGGAAGATTTCGCCGTTTGGTCGGTGGACTTGCATGGGCTCTTCTGTTTTAGTTTTGAGATCTTGCTCCAGTTTGCGAATGGTGTCCTCTCGAAGGGACAACGATGTATTCTTTTCGATCAATTCTTGGTCTTTTTCAGCTAATTTCTTTCTCATCTCCGCTAGTTCTTGGTCCTTGAGGTCCAATTTTTGTTTCAGACGATTCCCCTCTTTGCGAGAGGCTTCAAGGAGGTCTTCGTCCATATCGCCACTAGTTCTGTAGGTAAGCAATACGATCTCCGCATGGAAAGAAGGTAAAAGATACAGACGCTATATGCTCAAATCTCCAGGTTTTATTCTCATGGCTGTCAGCGGGCCAAATATGTAGCTAGCGAGAGTAGCAACAGGGTCGCAAATTAGCTTAGCATATCACGGGGTGGTTACCTCATACCTCAGTGCCATTTGATGCCCAACCAAAGTGAAGGTCTAGCACTCGGTTAATATGGGCATGTTGAACGCTTCTTTTGATTTAGCAAGACGGACTCGGGTTGACATTGGTTTGTACTTACATGTGGCAGTCGCCCGACTTGAGTAGCACCCAGGTCACCGGGAATCTGCTGGCGTAAACTAGAGTATGGATGTCGGTATTTGGGACGGCGAGATAAACCTCGTGCTGGCAGTTCTTGAATATGTATCCGTCTCCAGACCTCTGGACAAGCCACTGATAATTGCCGCCATGAACAATGATCTATGTTGTCCAAAGACCTTATCTACTCACTTTCTGGTTTTTACCGTCATGCTTCTCCCATGCCACTATTTTGCTGTGATCATGCTCAGAAACCTGGATGGCTGTACCGGTGAGTCCGCTGACGATGCGGTATGTGCCTGGCTGCAATTGGGAGTCCGGCTGAAGATTCGCGTTTGGTTGACCCATTGCAAGGAAATCAAAGCACCGCTGAAACATGGTAGAAAGGAAGCTTATGGATTCACTGAGGTTCGGGCTCTTGGTTAGAAGGAACAGCAAAGATGCGAATCAGATATCCCGCCACCAGCCACATGCGCCTTCAGTCACGTGAAAGAATCAAGTGATAGGCGCTTAAACGACCACGTCAAGAAGCCTCAGCTCACTTTCGCGTCGGAGGAACCTTACGTTTTCTGTCTACCACAAATCGCGCCACGAGTTATTTTGTAAGTCGTTTCTGCCGAATATTCATTGAGCCCGCCGCTAATAAGTGAGGCTATGTAGTCCGAAAGTTGACCGAGAGTCTATTTAGCACAAGTGCACGCTCTCGGGCTCGGGCTTTCTGACCAACCGTTCCCCGTCATCTTGCTGCGGACAGAGTTTTGGGCTCACACGCAACACCTTATCATATAGTAAAAGATCGATTGACTTCGTCGGGACGCCAAAACCATGTCTTCCCCTACTCGAACCACTGTTCCACCCCCCATTACTATATCCTCTGTCAAGTTAAATACCGCGCCAAAGGGCCGCGCGCGTTCCTCGAGCATTGTTGCCGTACAGGAAGTAGGCGGAGATGGCGCAGAAGAAGTCCTTGACCAGAGCGTATATCGAAACCGAAATTCGGACTGGGTCGACGGAAAAGGTACGTGTTATCCGTCTACTGATGTGGAGGGCTCACTAGACCATTGACGTGTTACAGGAGCATGGATTATACACCCCATGCTGACCTTGGCGGCTAAGATTATTATTGACGTACTGCCAGGTGTAACACAAGAAGCCAGCTGGACGATTGTAAACTTGGGGTACCTTCTGGTGGGCGCTGCCTCTTCGGCCAATGGTTACGCACGCGACTAACGTGCCGCACAGATATCCTACATAATGTTTCACGGTATTACGGGCGTTCCTTTTGATCCCGATCTGCACGGTGGAGCGTATGATGACTTGACATTGTGGGAACAAATTGACGAGGGTGCCCAGTACACGCCAGCCAAAAAATGGCTTTTTACAATGCCAATTGCGCTGTAAGTTTTACGGCCCTGACTTCTGCCGTTGTCTTACTGTCTTGGCTGGCCTAGATTCTTGTTGTCAACCCATTTCACACATTATAATCCTTGGCTTTTCGCGGTCAACTTTACAGCGTTGCTATTCGTGTTATTCCCCAAGCTCCCACAGGTTAGTAAACTGTCTTGCATATCTCCTTACGAGCGCTAAACCTGCGAATAGCTCCATCGCCACCGGGTGAGGTTTTTGGTTGAGGATGCTACTCCATCTGGAGCCGCCACGCCAATGACCCCTATGACCCCAATCACGTCCGGAACTACGACCCCCATTAATCGTCGTTCCTGGGCACAGGCTCCTAATTAACGTTCAAACCCCCAGCATGCATTTATTGGCCTATTGTTTCGTCTCTCAAATACACATATCATCAGGACTTTCTTTGCTGCGGTGCATGTTACTTATTGTTAGCGCTAGGCAGATAATTCAATACATTGCATCATACGCGTCAGCCATATAAAACTACATATCTATACCACGCAGTCCGGATCTAGAACTTCTAGTCGGTTTACGAACTAGGTGCAAGGACAAGGATGGTCTCGCCGGAGGGAGCTGCGGATTCTTCAAGTAGCTCGCGGTAGTGGCACAACCGTAGACTATCGATGGGTGAGTCCCTATGTGAAACATAAGCCTAAGATATCCTCACAGGTTTCGCAGCAACATCATTTGTGTGATTTTTCCCACTGCCGGCATGTAGAGCGAAGCCTTGATAGATTTGGTTAGTAATCTCCCGCATATATTCGTACCATGCTTACCTTTTCCCTAACGTCTGTCTCAAAGTTCCTCTCGCTAGCAACATTAACACATATACATCCGTCCTTCAGCCACGCTGTGGGTACCTTGTAGCTCGCGCTTGGAACGGCGGATACAACGACATCTGAAATCGCCAGACACTGCTCCAAAGACAAAGCGCACGGGTGCACAACGTGCCTTGGGTTATATCGTTTTACCTTCTCGGTTCCGTTGACTTGAATAACGGGTCGTTTGGTGTATTCCTGTATGCTGCCGATATCAGCGCTAAAAACGCGTGCGCCGTCGTTGGCGAGTAGTGCCGCGAGTGGACGGCCGACGACCTCCGAGCGGTTTATCACTGTGACAGTACGCCCGTATGCGCGGTCGCCGTAGTCCAGAATGGTGTTGTAGACGCCCAGAGCCTCTAGAGCTTTGACAATCGCCAAAGGTGTGCATGGAATGATGGATTTTATAAAGCCTTTCGGGGCATCGTCAGATACGGGTGCCGGAGTAATTGGGGGGTGGGCGGGCGCTGGAACGCCCAACAGTGATTGAGGACGAATGAATCTTGCGGGCGCGTGAGTTAGATTATTTTTCTTCCAAGGGAACTCATGTCGCACCTGATGTTATGGTAGAGATTGTAATGGAATTTGACGTGAAGCCCTTCAACATCCTTGAAAGGGGAGACGACTTGCTGGAGATAATGGTCCTGTTGAAACATGGGCTGAGGAACCGTTTGAGCGAGACAGCGTTATTGATACGCACTTGTGATCCCCCGAAGATAGGATAGTAAACCATAATACCATCAACGTTTGAATCTTCATTCGCCTCAATAATTGCCTCTTCGACACCCTCTCCGTCCACTCCACCATCCAGCGCTCCGCCCACTTCTTTCAAGATAAAATCGACGCCGATTGCCTCGCATGTCTTCTTTGTAAACTGCGCGTACGACCTAGACGGGGCCGAGGACGTTGAAAGTATTCCGAGCAATCGTGGTTTTTGTAAACGAGCTGAGGGATCGGCGAGAGCCTGTTCGATGTCTGCACGGAACTAAACAGATGATTAATATATTGTAATATGCTTTCAAACGGCCCACTCTACTTGCTTTAGCAGCGATTCCGTCGGCCTTGACAAGCTTGCCAACACCTGAGTGCAACATTGGTTGAACGGGACTATTGCAAGTATCATACATGTTATCTGATAGAACCGGAGGGGGAGAGAAAAAAGTGAACTCACGCTGCCATTTTCGACTCCTAACAAATAACAAATAGGCAGAGGGGGCGTCTGTACCTTGAGCGCGGGTGAATGAGACGAAGATCTTTCGACTCACATCAAATTCAATCTTTTGCTGGACCCTGGATAATTGGTGTTTAGGTCAGCTATGAAGCAAGCGCCACGTGACCGTTCGCGTGAACCTCTCTTCCACGTCACTCCTTCACGCTGTCGACCTTCAACTAAATCATATTACGGAGACCAACAAAATGCTCGCCTTATATGTTATAGTAGCCTTTTTCCCCGTTGCATTCGCGCAATTCGGCGGGAGCTTCTTCGAGAACATGTTCGGCGGCGGGCAGCAAAGGCAACAGCACCAACAGCAACGACCTAGTTCGGGATCTATGTGGACCCAACAGGCAGATGCAAGTTAGTCATTTATGCTTATACTCATTTTTATTCGTAGCTGATGTATCAATATCTGTAGTTTCATGTACCCAGTATTTGTGCCCCGACACGCTTAGCTGTGTTTCGAGCCCCGTATTATGCCCATGCCCCGCCCCAGAAGACATCAAATGCGTGATCCCCGACGCTGAAGGAGGTTCAAACGATGGAACTGTAGTCTGTGTGAGAGGAACACTAGGGTGCAAGCAATTGGACAAACTGCTCAAGCCATGAGGTGACGATGTACAGTACTGTACGTGCATTTATCTTTTGTACAGGTTCTTATTTTAACTAATTGATATGTCTCCTTATATAGCTTTCTCATTATGATATCATCGTCTGTAGTCCCATAATCTAGAGGCTTTGTTTTCAATTAGGGTGAAACTACTCTTAGTGTTGTGTCATTATCCGCCATGGGAGAGGAAGGCTTGTTGGTGCCCCGTATGCCCATGCTGTACGCCGCGTTCCAACAGCGCCGTCCATGGCAGGACAATTTGCACCCCAGCATTCCCTCCCTTATTTTGAATCCATTCACTGCAAGGAGAGATATTTGCCACCTCAAAACTATTGTAATCACCTTCTGTCGCTCGGCTAAATATTGCACGCCCAATACATTGGGACGCCCTCGGGGTCGAAGGATGGCCGAGAAAGAACCGTTTATAGGCTGGGCTGAGCTAATTGAGCAATCTCAACCCTCACCCACCCATATTCTTGCCTCCCGCTCGAACAAGGTACCCAAGTATGCCTCCAATGAGGCTCTCTACTTGCGTTTCGGTGATCACTATGGTTTATTTTAGCATAGCGGCGATGAGAAAATGGCGCCAAACAAGGAAACGTCGTAACCTAACGTCTCTACCAGGTCCCCCACAGGAAAAATGGAGCAAAGGTAGACCGTTGAATATAAGCCGCTGCACGGTTTGCTCAGAAAACAACAGGGCACATACCATCTTTATACAACCCTAATACGGCATTTCAGTTTCACGACTCACTGAGCCAGTACGGCCCTGTGGCCAAAATCTACGGAGTGTTCGGTGTAAGTAAAAAATAAAACCACGATATGGTCGCTAATAAAATGACTATATTCATCTTCTTAGAGTCTCCGCCTCTACGTTAGTGACCCATATGCGATGGGGGAGATACTTCTGAAAGAGCAGAATGGTTTTGAGAGAACTGA
>JANWGL010001048.1:0-18766 GCA_025200755.1 Ceratobasidium sp. C01
CAAGCTGAGGGATCGGGACAACTATCCTCCCATTCAGATGCTACTCTCGCCGCTCTGGACAGCTCTTGGCCTGAGCAAACGAGGGAGAACGGGCAATCCGAACCTCCAGAGAGTGCAATTGGAAGTGGGACGGCCGAAACCCACAGGTCGAACGAAGATATGCACGTCGAAATGGATCAAGGTGGTTACCCTGAAGACTGGGTCCGAGATATGGTGGGCGAAACCGACACCGAGCAGACGATGGAACCCCAGCGAAATCATGGCAAAACGGCTGGGCGGTTACCGCCCCCCTCAGCTATGGCTCAAACTGTTTCGTACTGAGCGTGCCGGAAGACGAGGAGATTTTCTTTTCCTCCCTCGTTTGTTATCTTATTATGTGTAGGACAATGATAGCTTCGGATTGCGTATTGATCGTTTAGTGTAATAATATGCTTCGCGTATGGAACTTTATCTTATTGTACCCCTTCTCCGCCAGTGGTCTCCATGTCTTCCATGCATAATGTAAAATCCTTACCAATCAATTTCCTATATCGGCCTTCCCATCCATCTGCTATGACTTTAACACATTCAACCCTTACCCCTGCAGCGCCTACTACACCACCCGCGTAGCAGCTTACTGATACTCCACAACCCAGTGTGGCAATCAGTATCACATGCGCCCTACCACTGCCTCCACACAATCCTGCACTAGAGGAAGCGCCTGCGCGGGCGCCAGGCTGAATCACCTTGCTCACTGGTACTTGATATGTAACCAGAACAACCTAAACACTAGATGCTCACTGAAAGCGTGGGTGGCAACAGAACCAAATGGAATGCAACTTGTATCTAACTTTGAGGATTAGAAGACAGAGGCTCGCATGTAAAAATCATCCGATTTATTACGGGCCGGGATCCTGCGCTTCTTGTATTGCGGGTTAGGTTGCGACGAGATTGTTATATGAGCTAACCAACCCACATTATATTTGCGACTAAGCCTGGAGGCAATATCAGAAGGGATATCCGTGCTTGCATTTGAGGTCTCTAGATGTAAAAAAAAACCCGTGCTTGGCCTTCGACAGCTGGGATATGGTGCTACCGGAACGATTATTGAGCTTATCGTGACTTTGAGGTGCGAGGTTGGCCCCTCCTTGCATCGACAGTGGGTGCTATGCGGGAGGGACGAACAGCACCTTAGCGATTACTGTAAACTGGCCTACACTGAACTGGGATCACGTCGATCGACGGAGAACGTGACAGGAAGTAATAAAAACAGGCATATAAGCTCATATTGACTCTGAGCAAATACAGGGTATACAAGAGGGTGTATGCGACTCCGTAGTTAACCTGCCTTTCTGTCTATCACCTCCATTTCTGTATTCTCGTTTAGATACCAATATGTTACTGTTTATTTACTATATATATATAGATAAGTTTCCACGACTGCACCGCGAAGTTTAATCCCGCCGAGCGGGATCGAACAGCGCACAAGGCATACTGAGCTTGAACAAAAAAGTCGCTTCGCTTGTACCAATACAAAAAGCGTATAATTCACGTCGGAGGAACCGCCTAACACATTGGTTTGCCCACGGACCGACGCATACACCGTTCTCAAACCCAAAGTCAAGCGATCAAACGGCTCGACCGAACCACCGGACATGCTGACACACATACACGATAGTTACTAAATCGGGTACAAAGGACCCTCACATTGTTTGGCCAGACCCTGAATATTGGGGGGGGGGAGTGACCTTGACGAGCAAGGTGACTTGACTATTCCTTGGCCTGATAGTTTTGATCTCGTTGCTACCACGGCCCGCAATACTGCTCACACCAGCGTAAACCTTGGGATTTTCACCACCCTCGCCTTGTGTGGCTATCAATAAAAATATACTCTACTGCGCCTGTTGTACGTAGACTAGCCTCGCACAACTGAGTCTATGATGGGACAGGGTCTCTCGGTATACGACTCCCCTTCAACGGATGTGAAGCCCGGAACATATCGCATTGTGAACATAGCAAGCAAAACCGTGATCGAGGCTCCAGACGAAGATCGGCGAAAGGTAGTTGCATGCGCACCCTTGGCTTGCAACGATAAGCATCAGATGGTGCAGTAATAAACTTGGGCGTGAGATATATCCGGAACTGATTGGTGCAACTTGCTAGTGGTTCGTACAACGAGCCGGTAGGGGGTACCAGTTCAAGAACTGTCACTTCGGAACATACTTCGGCGTTCCCAATACCGACGTACATACCCTCCTATGCGCCAGTGAGTATCCAATGACTTGGGTTCTGCACCCAATACAAGGACAACACACGTTTCTGTAAGTAAGATTTACTGGGCCACGGATATATTCTGATGGCGAACGCATAGGTTGCAAGTTCCGGGTAATGATCGCGTCTTAGACTTGCACTATGGGAAAAAAGAAAATGGGACGGTGGTGAGTTATGTTCCTTGTCGTAGATGTGGGATCACAACATCCCCTTCTCAGATAAGCGTAGAATCCGCAGGTGATGCCCAAGACAACCGGCGGTGGAAGTTCGAACATATTAGGTGAGAAGAACGCAGAGCATTCACTGTAATACAAGCTCACAAAAGGAAAATGATCTATGGTTTCAGCGACGAGTGCGATACAGTCGATATCAAAGGTCTACAACTGGAACTACAGTCACAAAAGAACGAGATCCAAAGACTCCAGCGTTTGGTGACGGAGGTGGGTGTTACGGCAGCAACTGTATTGCACACCGGCGGGTCACTGACTCGCATGTGGTTGGGAGATCCCGGATGAGAAAATGAGTACCCATTTCCCCAATAACATGAGTGATCTACAATTGAGCTATTAGCTGAAGTGTATTAGAACAAGCAAATCGCGGTTTCTATAAATATGACACGTACAGCCAGTTGATTACTCCACTCTAGCAACTGTTCTGTTTAGACCACCAATCTACTTACCCGCAAGGGAATAACCGCCCAAAGCCTATGGGAGGGGCGTCGTAATTCGACGTATAGACGAGCCTAGGTATTTATGGATGGACTACTGGATAACTATTTCCCAGGAGTGGTATGGGCCTGTCGGTTCGTATAGACTAAATTTCAGACTGTCACTTTCGTTTGTTCGATTCGGTATTTTGCCTAGAATATAATAAACTAGTGTCTTGAGTTAAACGGCCACTGTGAGGTTGACGAACATTAGGGGGTTTCACGGTAGCAAAAACGGGGCAAAACTCGTACCAAAAACTGTACCAAAACAGGGGGGGCTCCAAGTTGGCCAAAACGGTGCCAAAACTTGTACCAAAACTGAGTTTTGGTCCCGTTTTTGGTACAGTTTTTGGTACGAGTTTTGCCCCGTTTTTGCTACCGTGAAACCCCCTATTGTATTTCATTCCGGTAATTATGTGCCAGCCTTGCTCTACTGCAATTTGAATTTTGGCAACCAACCTGCACGCAGCGCTTGGGTGGGGTCCTAAATCGTCTTTGCCACTACGCTGCATCAGGAGGCGGCTGCGCATCCACTGCCCAGCTTGTTCCAAGAAATCGAATCGGCCATGGGGCATAGCTTCTCAATCTATGATTCTCCTGCGATGGACCTCCAGCCAGGAGTTTATCGCATCGTGAATCTCGCGAGCGGGACTGCAATCGACGCCTTTGACAGGGATCGGCGGAAAGTAGTTGGATGGGCACCTTCAACGCCAGCGAGTAAACATCAGATGGCGAGTCTACTATATTCACGACATCTACCTCTAACTTTTAGGAACTCTTGCTACTAGTGGTTCGCGCAACGAGCTGGCAGGGGGTACCAATTCAAGAATTGTCACTTCGGCACATATTTAGGTGTACCCAACGTCGATGTAGACACTAATTTATGCGCTAGCGGGTATCCGATGACCTGGGCTTTACATCTTATGGAAGGAGAAGACACGTATGTGTGAGTAAGAAAGGCTTAAATGGCGTCTATATTGTGTTAACGATCCCATGGGGATAAAGACTACAATTACCCGGAAATGATCGCGTTGTGAACATGAACAACGGAAGTGGAGAAAACAAGACTGAGGTGAGCTATTTCCCTACCCGGGTGTGGTATTCAGACTACTACCACTCCTTAGATTAACTTACAACCCGCGGGGGACCTTCCGGATCGTCGGCGATGGAAGTTTGAATATATTAGGTGATCATATAAACGGGAACTCTTGACCTACACTCATGATATTGACCCTTTTGTGCTCCTAGCGATGAGCCCGACGCCGTCGATGTGATGCAAAGTTTAAGACAGGAACTAGACTCGCTAAAGCAGAGGCACCGGTCATTGGAGCAAGAATTGCGATCGCGAAATGAAGAAATCCGGAGACTCCGGCGTTTAGGCGAGGAGGTAGGCGTTACTGCATATTCCTGCTGTTTATTGATGGACTAACATGTAGGCGTAACGGGAGCCTTTAGATGAGGAGATAGTTGATCATAACTTGCAAAACAATTGGAATGGACTGCAATGAGCGTCAGTGTGGGCATCCGTGGAAAGCCAAGCACTATGCAAAGCGGAGGCGGGCCATTAGTCTAGTTTATGCGAATATCACAGCAGAGGCTAATTATTTATTGCTGACGAGGGGGACACAGTGAGCAGGTGTTAGAGTAAATGCGTTTACCATAATAGGGACCGGCCTAGCGCCAACGAGAAGGACGCTGCGAGGCAGAACATAATGCCGAAAAGCCAGTTACCCAAGTCAAACAACCGTCGAGGTTGGAGAGGATATTTTAAGTCTATAACGCACTTGTCTTGCTGGGATTTATCCACTTACCGCCCATTGTAATTTCAATTTTGATGACGTTTTACGTGGCGCTTGGATGGGGTCACCTTTAGCCACCACATTGTATCTGAAGGCAGCTACACATCCACCACACCAATTCAATCTAGGCTACATAAATCGAATCGGACATGGGATATGGCTTCTCTATCTATGACCCCCCTTCAACGGACCTCAAACCAGGTACTTACCGTATCGTGAACGTTGATGGTAAGACCGCAATCGCAGCCCTTGAAAAGGACCGGAGGAAAGTAGTTGGCTGGGCGCCTTCACCACAGGATAAAAATCAGATGGTAAGTATACTACATTCGCGACATCTATGCCCCAAGGCCAGAAATCTCTCCCAATAGTGGTTTGTGCAACAAGCCGGCTGGGGGTACCAGTTCAAGAATTGTCACTTCGGCACATATTTAGGTGTACCCAACGTCAATGTAGAGACTGAGTTATGCGCTAGCGGGTATCCGATGACCTGGGCTTTACATCTTATAGAAGGAGAAGACACGTATGTGTGAGTAAGAAAGAGTTTAACATCGCATATCTTGTATCAATAGCCACACGGGGATGCAGGCTGCGACTACCTAGCAATGATCATATTTTAAACTTGAATTTTGGAAGCACGGCAAATGGGACTAAGGTAAGTCGTTTCTACACCTGAGACCTGGTGTTCGAAAAATGCGTATTCTTTAGATCTGCTTGAAACCTACGGATGATGAGCTTCCAGATCGTCGGCGGTGGAAGTTTGAACGTATCAGGTGAGAATATAGGTAGGATATCTTGGTTTACACCCCCAAGTTCAACGTGTTTGTGTCTCTAGCCATGAGCCCGACACCGTCGACGCGATGGGGGATTTAAGGCGGGAACTGGACTCGCTGAGGCGGGAATTACAATCACAAAGGGAAGAAATCCAGAGACTCCAGCGTTCGGACACGCAGGTAGGCATTATTACGGATTTTCGTCGTGTGTTGATAGACTCACATGTGGGCGGCCGGGGGTTTTAGGTGTAGAGATAATCGCTCGCTGCTGGTAGAATAATCGGAATGTACTGTAACAGTGCAGGTATCTTTATAACAGCGGGCCGTATGCGGATACTTCATATAGCCAGTTATTATCAGAGGCAGAGGCCGGGTGTTGGTTTAGCTCGTGCGATTTGCCACAAAAGGGACAAAGTGTTTATCATCAACGAAATGAGTATAGTGGGCGGATGTCAGAGTAAAGTCGGATTCGTGCCTATCGGCAATCGAATCGTCCCTTAGTTGGCATAAATATGTGTGTTTGTAGAAAAAGGAGTGGAGGGATGCTCAAAACTAGATTATATCGTTTCTGTCTGGTACTAGATCTAGTATTTCGTCAAGAGCACCAGGCGAGCCAAGGGTTTTGATTGAATTGCTAGGGGGAGCACATAGATAGCATTGTGGAAGGTTAATAATTCGACATTGTTAGGGGTTAGAGAATTTTTAGAGTTGCGCAGCAAACGGGGGGAGGTCCAAATCAAACGGTTGTGGTGGTCAAAGATGGGGTAAATAGGACGCTTCCTGAGCGGACTAGTGCACGTGATAAACAATTCCCGCCCTTCTAACGACAACTTTGCCGCGGACCATGGACGATTGGGGCAGCTCTGTCTGGGCTACCCCTCCTACACCTGCCAACCCCTCCGGTACTCTCGTTTCTCCTGGCGAAAAATCCCCAGACTCTCCTACAGCCCCGAAACCGGTTCCTTCACAGAGCCAAACTCTGTCCTTTGTGGCCGACGCATTTGACGATAAATCGGCACCTTCCACGCCTGCTTTTCTCCCTCCTCCTAAACCTGCTGTGCCTGTTTTCGATACTAGTGACGCCTTTGACGACAATGACGACGGGTTCGGCGCCCCTGCAGATGATGGATTTGGCGACTTTGATGATTTTGCGGCACCAGCCACAGGCCAAACTCTCGATGACGATTTTGGCGACTTTGGAGATTTTGGAGATGCCAATGGTGGCGACACTTTTGCAGCTGGAGGGAGCAATGGGTTCGTGGATGTGGTACAGGATGGGTTGTCGCGCGACGGATTCGGGGTTGAGGATATGAGAGCCTCGACACAATGGCAACCACTCGGGGTTGACCCGCTTCCCCCACCTCAAGAACTTTCTGAGCAACTAGGTGTTTTACTTGGACCTTTATGGTCAAACCTTAGGCCAGACGAGTTTCTGTCTAATGAGCCAGAGAGGCAGGTCGAAGGAATTGCACAGATTTTGGTTACTCCTGAGAGGTGAGTTGCATAGTTAGGATAACATCTCCTAAATCGCGGAATAATTGATTCTCTCTTATTTCTTGCATAGCCGCGCCTTGCATTCACTATTAACCCAAGAACCCCGTAGCAGTTCTAACCCTCCGACCTGGACTCGGTCTCGGATTCGACGGCAGCACCTTATTTCACTGGGCGTTCCCGTTAACTTAGACGAAGTTCTTCCCCAATCATCCCTCAAACCACTTCCGGTACTACAGATCCAGACACAGGCAGCCCACCATCCCCGACCTTTATCCGCCCCACCTGGACCACGTCCAGGGGAAAGCTCTGTAGGAAGAGGGACGGGGGCCAGCTCCGCCCGAGGCAGTAGAGCAGGCACGCCTGTTGGTAGCCCAATTTCAGGCCCATCGAGGAGGTTGCCCCCAAGTGCATCTGGAGCTTTGAGGCTAGGTCCTAGGCCCCAACTTGAGCGCGGGAAGATTGATGAGGTTTTAGGAATGACTCCGGGTATGACTTTCTCCCCTTTACATTTATGAGCACGCATTTAATTCAGTTTCACCTCAGAATCACTTTCTCTACTCCCAGTTGCACGTCTGGAATCACATCTCGCCACGATGCGCACACTTACCGCGAACACTTCAACTCTGCTCACCCACCTGTTACAACAACGAGAGGCCTTACAGCAGGATTCGGAGACCTACAACGGCTTAATTGCGGGACTTGTTGGGGAGGCGCAAAAGATGAAGTCCGGGTCGAAAGGTCGAACGGGGCCGGTAAAACGAGGGAGTCTAATGTAGTCAAAATCGGAGCAGACTACTGGCTGCAATTAGATTGCAGCTTGAGAGGTTGGGGAGTTTGCCGATTGTCGGGCGTGAGAGGGCATGGGGTTTAATATGGGCGAGCATGGGGATATCGGGCATTGATTCTTGAGTGATGTGGTCGCCAACGCATGAAGCTGTGGTATAGCAACGAAGTGCGCCGGCCCGTCCTTGGGTGTGGCGACTTGATCAAGGGAGGACCTTACAGGCATGTATTAGTAGAGCACAACAGTAGTCACAATATTGGTGAATAATGAAACGTAGGTGTTGTTTAAATGTATCCCCACTCGCAGGCATACCGTTACGGACATCTATGTGTACAACGAGATTATATGCATAACAGAGGGACATACATATGTAGACAGAAAGCGCTGCATGCATGGAAAACTATCCTAAAATCAATGCATGCAGGCGCGTGTGATATGTAACAAAGCAGGGTACAATCCAAACGACAGAAAATCTACCAGACGAAAGCCTAGTCCCACCGCCTCCAAGGTCTCTCACGGCTCAACCCCACCCGTCCCACCTCCCAAATCGCCTAAACTCCTCCAAAACACACTGTCGACTCTGTTTCTCCTTCACTTCTTTTCCTTCTGGTTCCTCCTTCCCTTTCCCCTTGCCCTTGTCGCCCCCTTTTCCAGTCCCCTCAGTCCCTTTGCCTCGCCCTCCCGTGTTAGAAAAGACCGAAGCATCCTTTGGCGAACTCGATAAAACCGATCCACCAGACCTCCCTCCTGCAGGTGTTCCAGGTCGAGTCTCGTTCGGCGTAATCGTACCGGCAGCAGGAGGCAAAGAAAGTCGATACCATCCTCCAGAATACGTAAGTGCCACAAGCTGGTACTCGGTCGCCGGGGTAGGCACAGGTGGTGTCACAATTGGTTTGACAGGGTGCGATGAAGTGGATCTAGTAGCCTTACTAGGCTTAGCAGGTGAAACCGGCAAAGGCGACGGAGGAGCAGGTGCGGGTGTGCTGCTGGGCACCTCAATCCAAGCCACCGTGCATCGTTCTTCATCGACTCGATCAGCCATGGGGTCAGTGGCTTGGGTACTAAGCGCGGCCAGGTTACTTGACGGCGGCTGAGCGGGAAGGCGGTACTGCGCATAGGACCATTCAGAGGCAAACAGCTTTGGCAGTCGTACGTATGATGTGAAAGGAGAGAGGATGGATTGTCGGTTCCTATTTAATTCCAGCAAACGTTGGCCCCAATTGAGATTAATGATTCAGCAAAACTATGAAGAACCTACTTTGCACCCTCTGCCTCTCCTTGACGAGCTAGTTTGAACACATGTACGGTTCCCTTGTCGCTCCAGACACACACCTCCTGCTCATCACCGCGAAACGCCACGCCATAAATGTCCGCTCTATCTGTTCCGCGACGCAACTCTCTAATCTTCGCCCCAGTGCGGGTGTCCCAAACTCGAAGCAAGGTTCCACGTTGGGATGCAGTAGCAAGTAATCGCCCCGAGGCAGTAAGGGCAAGAGCTGATAGCCGGGTCTGGTGCGCCACGATAATCGCCACAGGATGTTTGTTCGAACCAAGAGGGATGTCGGGATCAAGCGTAGCTGGTGGCGGCTTAGGTGTGGGGACAGTGTTCGGTGGAGGGTTGGGTGGTGCTGGGTGGGGGCACGGGGGAAGCGGGATAAGCTGTACATGGCCCTGCTGTCGGCCAGGAATCGCGAGCATCGTTGAATCAGGAGCTGTTGCGAGCGCCATTAGACCTGTAATCCGTGTGAGTCCGTAACCAGTCGTACGACGTACCCGAGGTCACCCAACAAGACGGCGGTCAGCACAGCTAGCAACGCACCGACCAACGACTCACCACTCACCGCGCTCATTCTCCGCGGTCTCCCATTCACCATAACGAACAACGCGGGCACCGACCTCAAATGCCACTACTCTACGTTTGAGGGCAACTATGAGCCAACCCCGTCGTGCTGCGAGCCCACGGACACGCTCCCTAAACTCAAGCTCAGCAACCTCGCGTTGAGCAATAGCATCCCATAAGATAACTTTATTCGCAGGATAAAGAGGAGCTCTTCCTCCACCGACGAGGAAAAGCAATGATGAAGCATGCATAGGCTGCACGAAGGCGAGTGTACCGGCGTCAGTGGGGACATCTGGTCAAGTTGACCGTCAATGTAAGCCGGTACCCCCAAAATATAAATAACATACCTCGTTTTCGAAGTAGCTTCAGCGGCCAGGTGTTATACACAGCAAACCCTCCTGGTGTGCATGTTGTGAAGATTCGCGAGTTGGGTTCAAAGCGAGCGTCAAGAATGTGGGTAGGTGCGGTGGCGGTGATAGAGTGACGAGCAAGATTCATCGCACCAAACGCCACAGATACGGGTCTTAGAGATCAGGGAGAATATATAATGGTACAATGCCCAAGTGTCGGCAACGATGGCGAGTCTCCGCCTAATAATGACGACCACTTCCAAGGGGCGGCTTAGATAGGGGCGGTCACGTGAAACTATTTCAACTCCAGTCGTGGCGCAAATGTGCCACGGATCCAGCGCAGACACTAAATCAAACAATTGCCGCTGCATAAACAAAATTCCATCACATTCTTAATTAAATGGTTCACAAACAGCCACGCTTAAACCCTTCTCATGTACTGTTATTTGCTCCCTTGTGCTCGAGATCTACTGTCTTTTGGTGATTACATCAAAACGAAAAACATAACATATTCAAGTCCACTCTCACCAAATTGGTTGTTCAACAATTATGTACCTGAGCAGGCCCATTCATTTTCCGAAGAAGTTCAATTAATTCAACCTTTAACGACTCCAAGTATTCTCGCTGGGAGAGAAGATCAGCTTGCTCTCCCAATTCTTTATCTTTCTCTGCAAGCTGTCGTTCCTTCCCCGCTAGCTCCCCATCTTTCGACACAAGTTGTGCTGTTTTGGTATCCAATTACTGTTTCAGCAAACTGATTTCATCTTCAACGGACTCGGCTGTCTCTCCGCCGGTCTCGTCACTGACCCTTTGTATTAGTTGTCGTCACAGTTGCCCAGCACGTAGATCAACCCCGGACTAACCTCATATACTCAAATCGCCACCTCCGTGAATCCGGGCACTCGAGCGATTTCCACAAGAGTAGCTGCAATCATGGAGTCGGGAAGGTTACAGGGAAATCAAACTCGTCACTTACAGTGTTGCCAGGTGTTGGCATACCACCATATAGCTCAATGACCCGGTCTTCGTCGCCATACTGGATCCTATATAGATAAGGCAATACCAGGTATAGATTATTGACAACCCCAAACATTTATCCCACCGATGAGTACTCACACAAATCCGGAATGTGTTCTCATCAAAGTCCATATTGTAGGAACATTGCTGGCCCCAACCACCGTGCCCTCTTCACTGCTCGATGCAGCGAGATAGACACCATATTGACAGTTTTTGATCTTGTAACCACGTCCTGAGCGCTGAAGGATCCACTTTATTCCAAGCTAAGCCCAAAATATGAAAACAAACAAAAGAGAAAACACCTTTTGGTGCGGTTGATTCACCCACCCTCCAGAGCCAACCACTCGACTGCGGTTGTAGGGAGGCACTTCCATAACCGAGGCCGGGGTGGCTAAGTTGGCAATGTGGTATGTGCCTGGTTGTGGAAGAGGGGCGTATGGAGGATTTCCCATCCTACGAAGCGAAACAAGGACTTAAGCTACCACGGTTATGTAGTTTTTCAGAGATGAAGGGAACGAGGAACGGCCAATCCGTTTGCCACAAGCCAAGACACAGCCACTTGGGGTACTGCACAGTTACTCGCTTTTGGGTTCTAAAACCCAACAGAGTATTCAAACTTCATAGCCGTAATAATATGTTGCGCGCATGTCACCTACTAGTACGGGTAGGAGAAGGGGGGCCGCTGGGCTGAATTTAAGGCATGTGGGCGAGCGTCTCTTCGTCCTTTTTCATCATCTGCACTTACTCAATCAACATTATAACAGTGGAAACACCGTGCCTGTTGTGCTTACCTGCGCCATAAAGGACTCAATTCTGTCTATTTTTCCTTGTAGATTGCTAATCTCGGCTTGCTGTTGCGACAATTTGTCCTTCATCTCCTGCTGCTCACTTCCTTGACGAACTTGAGCCAGTTCTTCCGATTTAGTCTTGAGATCCTGCTCCAACCGACGAATGGTATCCTCTCGACGAGATAGCAACTCCCTTTGCTCGGTCAGCACTCGATCTTTCTGGGCCACGTCCGCTCTCGTCTCCACCAAGTCCTGCTTCAGGCAGTCCAACTCCTTGCGGAAGGCTTCGGGTAACTCTTCACCAGTATCCCCACTACGAGTTTTTTCAGTGACCCATGATTCATACAGGCAAATAAGACGAACCCTGCGCGTTCCAATCGCCAAGTTGTATTGTCGTTCCCGGTGTGTTGCCATAAATGTATCTACAGATCGCAACAGAGGTATATTAAACTAGCTTACTGGATCGGTGAGCTATCGATACATACCTCATTACCGTTGGTTTTCCAGCCGCAGTGAAGAGTTAGCGCTTGTCTACTACAAGGAAATTGTATTCTGTGCTCGAGTTAGCGAAGTAAGCCAACTCCAGATCAAACCGCGCTTACATGTGGCAATCATCCGACTTGAGCAACACCCAAGTCATCGGAAATCGACTAGCATAAATCAAAGCATGGTTGTCTGTGCTCGGAACTGCTAGGTAATGTCCGTACTGGCAACTCTTGAATTTAAACCCGCTGCCTGACTTCTGAACAAACCACTGGTGGTAGACTGTCGTTAGAAGCGAACCATGTCAGACAGCGTTCTCATTCGCTCACAAGCTGGGTTTCTCCCTCGTTCCTCTCCCAAGTTACAATCTTACTGGGGTCATGTTCCGAAACCTGTATGACGGTGCCCGCGCCCTTGCTAACAATGCGGTATCTACCCGGCTGCAGCTGCCGTTCGGGTTGAAATTCCGCGTATGCCCGATCCATTGGAGGTAAAGAGCCTTTAAATTGTCTCAGTGGTATGGAGATAACGAATTCGTTGGTGTATTGAGCTCCCCAAGCCTGGGTTCTGGGCAAGTATCAACCGAATGATCTGCCACTAGCAAGAAGTGGCTATTGTCACGTGGTACAAACAAACTCGAATTGCAACTCGGAGTCTTGACGGAAGTACTATAATTGTATAGTGGCAAGCACTAACTAGTATAGAGAGGAGAGTACAAGAGTCTCTCGATGCTGGGCTAGGGCATATTGGCAAGCATTTCTTCGTCTTTCTTCATCATCTTAGGAGTTTTGGTCAGCATCATGGTAGCCAAAGTGAATTATAGGCCTACTTGTGCCATTAGGTATTCAAACCTATCCATTTTTTCTTTTAGTTTGGCGGTTTCGGCTTGCTGTTGCGCCAATTCGCTCTGTGGTTGAATCTGTTGGTTACGTAGCTGGAAGTTTTCCCCATTTGCTCGGTGGACTTGCGTAGGCTCTTCGGTTTTAGTTTTGAGATCTTGCTCCAGTTCGCGAATGGTATCCTCCCGAAGAGACAACAATGAGTTCTTTTCGACCAATTCTTGGTCCTTCTCAGTTAATTTCTTTCTCATCTCCGCTAGCTCTTGGTCCTTGAGGTCCAAATTTTGTTTCAGACGATTCCCCTCTTTGCGGGAGGCTTCAAGGAGGTCTTCGCCCATATCACTACTAATTTCTGTAAGCAATCCAATCCCTGCATAAGAATAAAGTAAATGACACAAACGATATATGCTCAAATCGCCAGGTTTTATTCCCATGACTGTCAGCGGGCCAAATATGTAACTAGCGAGAGCAACGTGGTCGCAAATTACAGTAGCCTATCATATCACGGGATTGTTACCTCGTACCTCAGTGCCGTTTGATGCCCAACCAAAGTGAAGGTCTAGCACTCGGTTGATATGGGCATGTTGAACGCTTCTTTTGAATTAACAAGCCGGATTCGGGTTCACATTGGGTTGTACTTACATGTGGCAGTCACCCGACTTGAGTAGCACCCAGGTCACTGGGAATCTGCTGGCGTAGACTACGGTATGGATATCGGTATTTGGGACGGCGAGATAAACCTCATGCTGGCAGTTCTTAAACATGTATCCGTCTCCAGACCTCTGGACGAGCCACTGATCGTTGACGCCATGAGCAATGATTTATGCTGACCAACGTCTGTATCCACTCACTTTCTGGTTTTTACCGTCATGTTTCTCCCATGCCACTATTTTGTTGTGGTCATGCTCAGAAACCTGGATGGCTGTACCGGTGAGTCCGCTGACGATGCGGTATGTGCCTGGCTGCAATTGGGAGTTCGGCTGAAGATTCGCGTTTGGTTGACCCATTGCAAGGAAATCAAAGCACCGCTGAAACATGGTAGAAAGCGAGCTTATGGATTCACTGAGGTTCGGGCTTTTGGTTGGAAGGAGCAGCAAAGATGCGAATCAGATATCCCGCCACCAGCCACATGCGCCTTCAGTCACGTGAAAGAGTCAAGTGATAGGCGCTTAAACGACCACGTCAGGAAGCCTCAGCTCACTTTCGCGTCGGAGGAACCTTACGTTTTCTGTCTACCACAAATCGCGCCACGAGCTATTTTGTAAGTCGTTTCTGCCGAATATTCATTGAGCCCGCCGCTAATAAGCGAGGCTATGTAGTCCGAAAGTTGACCGAGAGTCTATTTAGCACAAGCGCACGCTCTCGGGCTCGGGCTTTCTGACCAACCGTTCCCCGTCATCTTGCTGCGGACAGAGTTTTGGGCTCACACGCAACACCCCATCGTATAGTAAAAGATCGATTGACTCCGTTGGGACGCCAAAACCATGTCTTCCCCTACTCGAACCACTGTTCCACCCCCCATTACTATATCCTCCGCCAAGTTAAATACCGCGCCAAAGGGCCGCGCGCGTTCCTCGAGCATTGTTGCCGTACAGGAAGTAGGCGGAGATGGCGCAGAAGAAGTCCTTGACCAGAGCGTATATCGAAACCGAAATTCGGACTGGGTCGACGGAAAAGGTACGTGTTATCCGTCCACTGGTGTGGAGGGCTCACTCGACCATTGACGTGTTACAGGGGCATGGATTATACACCCCATGCTGACCTTGGCGGCCAAGATTATTATTGATGTACTGCCAGGTGTAACACAGGAAGCTAGCTGGACCATTGTAAACTTGGGATATCTTCTGGTAGGCGCTGCGTCTTCGGCCAATGGTTACGCACGCGACTGACATACTGCGCAGATATCCTACATAATGTTTCACGGTATTACAGGCGTTCCTTTTGATCCCGATCTGCACGGTGGAGCGTATGATGACTTGACATTGTGGGAACAAATCGACGAGGGTGCCCAGTATACGCCAGCCAAAAAATGGCTTTTTACCATGCCAATTGCGCTGTAAGTTTTACGGCCCTGACTTCTGCCGTTGTCTTACTGTCTTGGCTGGCCTAGATTCTTGTTGTCAACCCATTTCACACATTACAATCCTTGGCTTTTCGCGGTCAACTTTACGGCGTTACTATTCGTGTTATTCCCCAAGCTCCCACAGGTTAGTAAACTGTCTTGCATATCTCCTTATGAGCGCTAAACCTGCGAATAGCTCCATCGCCACCGGGTGAGGTTTTTGGTTGAGGATGCTACTCCATCTGGAGCCGCCACGCCAATGACCCCTATGACCCCAATCACGTCCGGAACTACGACCCCCATTAATCGTCGCTCCTGGGCACAGGCTCCTAATTAACGTTCAAACCCCCAGCATGCATTTATTGGCCTATTGTTTCGTCTCTCAAATACACATATCATCAGGACTTTCTTTGCTGCGGTGCATGTTACTTATTGTTAGCGCTAGGCAGATAATTCAATACATTGCATCATACGCGTCAGCCATATAAAACTACATATCTATACCACGCAGTCCGGATCCAGAACTTCTAGTCGGTTTACGAACTAGGTGCAAGGACAAGGATGGTCTCGCCGGAGGGAGCTGCGGATTCTTCAAGTAGCTCGCGGTAGTGGCACAACCGTAGACTATCGATGGGTGAGTCCCTATGTGAAACATAAGCCTAAGATATCCTCACAGGTTTCGCAGCAACATCATTTGTGTGATCTTTCCCACTGCCGGCATGTAGAGCGAAGCCTTGATAGATTTGGTTAGTAATCTCCCGCATATATTCGTACCATGCTTACCTTTTCCCTAACGTCTGTCTCAAAGTTCCTCTCGCTAGCAACATTAACACATATACATCCGTCCTTCAGCCACGCTGTGGGTACCTTGTAGCTCGCGCTTGGAACGGCGGATACAACGACATCTGAAATCGCCAGACACTGCTCCAAAGACAAAGCGCACGGGTGCACAACGTGCCTTGGGTTATATCGTTTTACCTTCTCGGTTCCGTTGACTTGAATAACGGGTCGTTTGGTGTATTCCTGTATGCTGTCGATATCAGCGCTAAAAACGCGTGCGCCGTCGTTGGCGAGTAGTGCCGCGAGTGGACGGCCGACGACCTCCGAGCGGTTTATCACTGTGACAGTACGCCCGTATGCGCGGTCGCCGTAGTCCAGAATGGTGTTGTAGACGCCCAAAGCCTCTAGAGCTTTGACAATCGCCAAAGGTGTGCATGGAATGATGGATTTTATAAAGCCTTTCGGGGCATCGTCAGATACGGGTGCCGGAGTAATTGGGGGTTGGGCGGGCGCTGGAACGCCCAATAGTGATTGAGGACGAATGAATCTTGCGGGCGCGTGAGTTGGATTATTTTTCTTCCAAGGGAACTCATGTCGCACCTGATGTTATGGTAGAGATTGTAATGGAATTTGACGTGAAGCCCTTCAACATCCTTGAAAGGGGAGACGACTTGCTGGAGATAATGGTCCTGTTGAAACATGGGCTGAGGAATCGTTTGAGCGAGACAGCGTTATTGATACGCACTTGTGATCCCCCGAAGATAGGATAGTAAACCATAATACCATCAACGTTTGAATCTTCATTCGCCTCAATAATTGCCTCTTCGACACCCTCTCCGTCCACTCCACCATCCAGCGCTCCGCCCACTTCTTTCAAGATAAAATCGACACCGATTGCCTCGCATGTCTTCTTTGTAAACTGCGCGTAGGACCTAGACGGGGCCGAAGACGTTGAAAGTATTCCGAGCAATCGTGGTTTTTGTAAACGAGCCGAGGGATCGACGAGAGCCTGTTCAATGTCTGCACGGAACTAAACAAATGATTAATATATTGTAACATGCTTTCAAACGGCCCACTCTACTTGCTTTAGCAGCGATTCCGTCGGCCTTGACAAGCTTGCCAACACCTGAGTGCAACATTGGTTGAACGGGACTATTGCAAGTATCATACATGTTATCTGATAGAACCCGAGAGGGAGAGGAAAGAGTGAACTCACGCTGCCATTTTCGACTCCTAACAAATAACAAATAGGCAGAGGGGGCGTCTGTACCTTGAACGCGGGTGAATGAGACGAAGATCTTTCGACTCACATCAAATTCAATCTTTTGCTGGACCCTGAATAATTGGTGTTTAGGTCAGCTATGAAGCAAGCGCCACGTGACCGTTCGCGTGAACCTCTCTTCCACGTCACTCCTTCACGCTGTCAGTCTCTAACTAAATCATATTACGGAGACCAACAAAATGCTCGCCTTATATATTATAGTAGCCTTTTTCCCCGTTGCATTCGCACAATTCGGCGGGAGCTTCTTCGAGAACATGTTCGGCGGCGGGCAGCAAAGGCAACAGCACCAACAGCAACGACCTAGTTCGGGATCGATGTGGACCCAACAGGCAGATGCAAGTTAGTCATTTATTCTTATACTCATTTTACTCGTAGCTGATGTGTCAATATCTGTAGTTTCATGTACCCAGTATTTGTGTCCCGACACGCTCAGTTGTGTTTCGAGCCCAGTATTATGCCCATGTCCCGCCGCAGAAGACATCAAATGCGTGATTCCCGACGCTGAAGGAGGTTCAAACGATGGAACGGTAGTTTGTGTGAGGGGAACACTAGGGTGCAAACAGTTGGACAAACTGCTCAAGCCATAAGGTGACGATGTACAGTAGGTGCATTTAATCTTTTGTTCAGGTTCTTATTTTAACTAATTGATATATCTTCTTATCCAGCTTTTCACCCTAATGTAATCATCTGTAGTCGCATAATCTAGAGACTTTGTTTTCAGCTAGGGTAAAGCTACTCTCAGTATCGTGCCAGTATCCGCCGTGGAAGGAGGAAGGCGTGTCGGTACCCCGCATGCTCATGCTGTACGCCGCGTTCCAACAGCGCCGTCCATGACTCAATTTGCACCCCAGCATTCCCTCCCTTATTTTGAATCTATCCACTGCAAGAAGAAATATTTTTGCCACCTCGAAACTATTGTAATCACCTTCTGTCGCTCGGCTAAATATTGCACGCCCGATACATTGGGACGCCCTCGGGGTCGAAGGATGGCCGAGAAAGAACCGTTTATAGGCTGGGCTGAGCTAATCGAGCAATCTCAACCCTCACCCACCCATATTCTTGCCTCCCGCTCGAACAAGGTACCCAAGTATGCCTCCAATGAGGCTCTCTACTTGCGTCTCGGTGATCACTATGGTTTATTTTAGCATAGCGGCGATGAGGAAATGGCGCCAAACAAGGAAACGTCGTAGCCTAACGTCTCTACCAGGCCCCCCACAGGAAAAATGGAGCAAAGGTAGACCGTTGAATATAAGCCGCTGCACGGTTTGCTCAGAAAACAACAGGACACATACCGTCTTTATACAACCCTAATACGGCATTTCAGTTTCACGACTCACTGAGCCAATACGGCCCTGTGGCCAAAATCTACGGAGTGTTTGGTGTAAGCAGAAAATAAAACCACAATATGGTCGCTAATAAAATGATTGTATTCATCTTCTTAGAGTCTCCGCCTCTACGTTAGTGACCCATATGCGATGGGGGAGATACTTCTGAAAGAGCATAATGGTTTTGAGAGAACTGA
>JANWGL010001049.1:0-10244 GCA_025200755.1 Ceratobasidium sp. C01
CGTCTCCGTCTCGTTTTCTACTGCGATTGAAACACAATTATGATAGATTTGTAGGTTGGGTACATGCTCTTAAAAAATACTATATGTTTCGTGAGCGTCCTCGTGACCTGTTGGCACGAAGAGATTGTCCAAGGATCCATTGGGGCGGCCTATTCCCTTCGCGACGTCTCAACACATAGTCCCCGAGAAGCGGGTGGACCTGCCCCTCAGTGCACATGGCCCAACGCCGCTTAGGGCCACCGACACATACCCAATAATCGGTTGCGTTACCTCCCGCAAATCCAGGCGAGAAGTGAATGTCGCCTATCTCCCGATTCTTCACTGGCTGTCGTCCTGCTCCGTCGCCCGAAAACGACCAAGTTGCTGGACTTAGTACATCTGGACCCTTCGGGCGCTTCTTGAAACACATCGGCCCATAAGTACCGCCTCTAATAACACAGGGCTGTAAGTGCAAAATATACATGTAAGAGAACAGAGTACACGAACGACCATGGACCATCCTGCTCTGTTTTGCTGGAAACTTGTGATAGTGGCGTCTTTGTCCTATAATTACCACAGAATTAGCGACCAAATACCAAAGTCAACTAACCTGCTGGCGTTACTCAACTGAGGCTTCACTCTGTAGAAGGCTCGTTAGTAGACTTCAACCGACCCAAATATTCTATGCCCAGATACTTACCTAGCCTCCTTGGCAGCGTTGTCGATGTAGATGGAGGCGCCAATCCGACGACGTCCAGCATTGCACTCAGTCTCGCTCTCATACTCATTCTCATCTTCGCTCCCGCTCTCACTCGAAACTTCGCCACCACTGGTGTCGCCATCTCCCTCCTCG
This sequence comes from Ceratobasidium sp. C01, assembly GCA_025200755.1. Classification (NCBI taxonomy): domain Eukaryota; kingdom Fungi; phylum Basidiomycota; class Agaricomycetes; order Cantharellales; family Ceratobasidiaceae; genus Ceratobasidium; species Ceratobasidium sp. C01. The sequence continues at coordinate 833 of JANWGL010001049.1, forward strand.
CTTTCTGCAGTCTCATAAACCTCCGCTTCAACTGAGCTATTCTCAAGCTCTTCGTGGGAGTCGGTGTCCCGAGTCGAGTATATCCCAGTCGTCTTCACTCTATGGGCGCCCTCCTTCGAGTGGATTTCGTGTTGCGCCTTCATTAGCGGCGCTCGACGGTGAAGTGAGGATGAGCTAGCTTGGCTGTGGAGCTGCTCCAATTGGTTAGCGGCTGGAGAATTCTTTTTGGAACGGACGGGTGAGGGCGAGGGGCTGGGGAGCTGAAGCAAGACCTCGGAGCTTCCAGGCTTCGCCGGCGTTGGTGACCTATAAGTTAAATGTAGTCAATTATTTTGAGCAATATTTTCCGACTAAACACCAACCGGGAAGGCAAGAATAACGGTCGATTACGAGGCGGCTTGCTTCCTGTGATCGTTGGGCTTGAGGTAATGCTTATAACGTCCGGACTGAAGTTAAGCAACCAAAATATTAGATCTGTGTGCACAGTTATATATTTCGTACTCACGGAGGGGTTGTCGCGCACTGAGAAGCGTGTTCTTGACCATGTACCCAGGTGTGAACAGATGTAGACGTTCGACTAGAGAGATTCAATTGTAAGTAGTTTTCAGATCTATTTGGTGTTAAAACTAACTGTACCTGCGTTGTTGAAACCTCTTAAGCGTCGGTATATCCCTGTATTTAATAAAGTACACCGTTTAGCTCAATTCATTTAGAAGTATTCGTTCGGGCTTACGAGAAGGAAGATCCAGAGGAGCTGGGGCTTGATGGACCAGTCCCAGACCAGTCAAACAACCCATCGACGCCAAAAGGAGGGGGGAGCGAAACTGGTATCTTGTAGTATCCTTTAGGCAGAGGTGAAGAGCGGTTGGCAGTAGTGTGTGCAATACGTTGAACAGGCATAGTAGCAGCAATTCAATAGAACGGGTATTGAAACAAGAAAGTTGTCGACCAGCGGTAGCTTTACGGGTTGCCCAGTACTTTCTCTAAAGGCAGCATTTATAGGCTGAGCGAAAGCCCCCGGCCCCCGACGCGCGCTTGTTTGGATGAATGATTCAACGAGTAACCTTTTTGTAGCGACAATGGGAATCCAAATTAGGCAAAATCCTAAATTAGCGCTCACCTAGCGAGAGTTTTGCGCAGTACCGCAGTGCCGCAGTGCCGCAGTGCGACGTGTCAAACAAACCACCCTCTTGCCCCTCCGCTTCGCCCTTTGACTATTTGTTCCTGCTCGGCCTATGTCTCTTTTTGAGTCGGCGTCTCAGAAGTCGTTAATTAGTCGACTTCTTGGGGATTACGTTGGTTCTGGCGCTACGACCAATACGGAAAGTGATAACACGAATGAGGAACTTTCTGAAGAGGACAATGCATGCAAGCTGGAGCTTCAATTAATCGAGGAGCGGTTTCTCAATTATTCTCAGTCCCCATTTAACATCGCAGAACTCCATTTCATGCATCCCTCGTCATCTGACACCTCGGCTCCAAAGTCCTCCAGCACGTTTGACTTCATAACACTACTGGACTGCCTCCCTGCGACCTCTCCTTCAACCAAACAACTGAGCTACCGCGTCCAAGGCTATCAAACACTCGTCGCGAACCTCGATAATACATGCTACTCGAACGCCGGACTTGATTCCCGTCGCTCAGAGCTCAGTGGAATGATATCTACAGAGCTGGGCCAACTTCTTTTGGCCGTACAGGCCGAATACGAATCACAGCGCAATCAGGGCTTACAACATGAGGGCCTACGTCGCGTTCACTTTGGTAAGATATTTATCAGTACACTACGGATCCATTTCCTAATTTTCTGGCAAAGCTTCCCCGAATGCAGGGCGTTTTATGTCACCGGTCTTGGTAGCGTCCATCGTGCTTGTAGCGGTTGTTCATTGCATGATGGGGGTTGCGCGGGATCACTGCAATTTGGTGCTGAAATGCCTTCGAAGCATCCTACGAATGGTTTCCCAAATGCAGAATGCCAACGCCCAAGTTTTTGCTTCGAATCATATTGACTGCATTCCTATCACCCTGCCGACTGCACTTCGCTATCTGGCGCTCCATGATCACCTTGTGATGTACGTGGTCTGTCCAAAGTGCGACAACATATACAAAGAGGACAGCAAGGATATGCCAACCCTCTGCACTGCGATTGACATTAATGGAAAACTCTGTGGTGCCGAGCTTTTTCGCGAGGGACATCGCGGGATCCACGTCTGGAAGAAGCCTATCCGCCGATTCAGTCATCAACCGCTTGAATCTTGGTTATCTCGAATCCTCAGTCGTCCTGGAATTGAAGATTTGCTCGAATCTACTGCGCCTTCCCTCCAATCCACTTGCACAGATGTCTGGGGAGCCCCGTATCTCTCGCGTTTTGTTGGGGTTGGGCGGGATAATTTCTTTAGCTGTCCTTCAAATGAACTGCGTCTGGCGTTTCTACTCTACCACGATTTCTTCAACCCTTATGGCAATAAAATTGCCGGAATAAAGAATAGTATTGGCCTCGTCATGATGGTCTGCCTAAACCTCCCCCCCGACGTACGCTATGATCTCAAAAATATCTACGTGACGGCTATGTTACCTGGTCCGAAGGAGCCTTCTCTCGAAAATATCAATCACTTTATGCGACCGATCGCTGAAAACCTGGACGAGCATTACCTCCCGGGTGTCTACATTTCAAAAACTCATAAATATCCCAATGGCCGAAAGGTTCGCAGCGCCGCTCCTATCTCTAGTCTCGATATTCCAGCATCTCGTGCGTTTGGCGGACTCGGTTCACACATGCATACCACCTTTTGCTCGTTTTGCGACGCGACTCTGCCTGAGATCGATAAGCTCAAACTCTCGTTTTTTCAGGAGCGATCGATGGAGGAGCACCGTATTCATGTCCAGCGCTGGTTGGACGCTCGTAACTCTGATGAGCGTGAAGCTGTCTGGAAGGATCACGCTGCACGCCACTCCGAGTGGCTGCGATTTCCGTGGTGGAATCCTTTTACAGGCACCACAATCGCCCCACTACACTGGACCAAAAACGTGCTTGAAAAACAGATTCGAGAAAACATGAGTTGTAGTACAACCCTTCATTCGGGAATCCCAGCTCCTCCACCTCTCTCGCGCTCTATTACAACAACTGAACTTCAATGGGGCTATCTTGCGCTGCTACATCTAAGCGCTACAGATTTTGACAAGTCCAAACTCCCAGAGCCATTACTACGGTTTCTCTGCCGGCAACGGAGCATCTACGAGTCCGGATTACCTTCCAGGCGACTTACGGGAGAGCTGAATATATGGGTATGTGTCCAGTCCCGCCAGCATGTATCGGTTAATTTAAACTCGCTATCAACAGCGTAGGAACAATTTCGTGATTAACGCCGATGGGTCGCCCGCTCGTCCAGAACAAAACAATGCTGTCGCCATCGCAAAAACTGAATATTTCCTCAGCAAGGAAGGGTCAAACTCAAATATTAGCCAGAATTCAACAATTGCTTCGTTACGCGGACTTTCCGACAAGTTTTCAATATCCTGGAATTCGAACGACAAGAAGCCCGTGCTCGTGAAGCGATTAGTTCAGTACTATGTGAGTAAACTTAGCCGGTACTTTTGCTTCATATTTCATAATTATACGACCAGAAAAAGGTCAACGTTATCGAGATTCCTGAGGAGCCTCGTCCCAAACGAAACGTGGCTATCTTAGGCATGGAAGTGGTGGCTGAAATTAAACGAGATATGGAGAATACGACGATACCAAGCTGGGTTAAGACACCACCCCTCAATTTCGCCAACGTGGATAATGGGAAACTAGCGGGCGAAGAATTCAAAAGTCTTGGTATCATCTCTCTACCGATTACCTTGATTCGTCTGTGGAACAATGCCGAGGCCCCTCTTCAACAACGGCTAGATCATTTTCTCCATCTATCAGTGGCTGTTCGCATATTGGCCTACCAGTCGCTGACGCCGCACGATATTTCTCTATTTGAATACCACTATGACCAGTACGTTGGAGGTCTCAAATCACTCTATCCATTCGACACCGTTATTCCAGTTCAACACCTTGGGATGCACATCCCCTACTTTTTGAGGGAGCTCGGGCCGAGCACACGATACAGCGAGAACACTTGCGAAATGTTTATTGGTATCCTTGAGAGTATGCCAACAAACTCCCGTATAGGTGCGTTTCTTGCCGCTGGATGTTGAATCGAGGGCTGAAACTTACGAGCCGCGCAGGTGACCTTGAGCAAACGTTGCACAGGGAATTGATTATGGCGTCTAATCTCAAGTCTATGGTTGATGAGCAAAAGTTTTCTGGCCTCCTGGCACCATTCGGTGAAATCCTGGGGGATTTTCTTCAAAATCGATATCCTGGGAGCGAGCGGCCACGTTCCACATCTTGGAATACGACTCACAACGGCAAACCTATCGCTTTAGACTTCGAAACCTACACGGCACTGTGCAAGTGGGCGAAAGAAAACCACATTCGACCGTACACCCGCAACCTGCTCCCGTGCACTAAACTCCATCGAGGGAACGTTGTATATCAGCCATTTCGGGAATCCAGCGGCAACAGCTATATTCTTTATCGGCCTCGTGGATCAATACCGGCTATTCCCGGACGAATTGAATGCGTTCTGCAAGAGCCTGAGGAGGCCGTGGGGGTCGTGAATCAGTCTCGAGTAGTCTTGCTCGTGCGACCATTCAGGCCGCTCAACCCGGAAGACGAAGCGCGCGACCCGTTTGCCAACCATCCAATAGTTGGTCGATCGAGGCTCGGTATCATGGGCTTATTTTACAGAATTCTTAACCTTGAGCTCGCGCATATAATCGAGGTGGACGACGTCGTTAGTCATATTGCAGTGTCCGACTTCAATGACTCTACCACTCCAATGGCTGAACCTTGTGTTGTAATTGTCGATTTGGACCTGGTACGTGTGCTCGCTATATCATTGAGCAAGACGCTGACTGGTATACAGAAACACACACTTCACGGATGATACAATATTTCTCATTAGTATTCTTCCAACGGACTCGTAAATATGAGAAAGAAATCGATTATATTAATGGAACGACTGATTGGGTACACATTGAAGTACGTTGTTGGGTGGGATCCCGTGCCACACAGCCTACGGAGTAGGCACGGGCGCTACTCGGGCGTAAGAGAGCGAGTTACGTGTCCCGCAGACTCGAACAGCACCTCATTCTCGAGGCAAGCGCAAGTTTGAGGCGTGGCCGTGGGGCGTCCTCATTTCTTTTCTCACCAATCCCATCCTTCTCGTATTCGACCTACACACCAAACGCTCGACACTCAGATGCTAGAGTCCGGCGTCGTACCCAACCTTGCAATCCCGTTTAGTCGCGTGTTGGACGGCCCGGCGACACCCAGAGTCGCACAAGCGCCTCCGGGCTTTCCCAATCACACCGCGTCGTCCGGACGCTAGCGTCATGTGTTCCATGTACAATATAGATTAACTATTCGATTCGATTCGATTACATACATTACATCCCATCCACGAGCATGTAAGACTCTGATCGCAGCCCGAGTGCAAGCAATCAGTCTCATTCAAAAAACAAGGCCACCACGCGCCAGATATACAAAATAAAAGTTAGGATTCGGGTACAAACTGCCACTAATGGACGAGGAGTGTATAAATGAATCTGTGGAGGAGATGTAAGAACTGGTAACTCGAGTCCATTATTAAAACTTACTAGACAAACTCCCGCGTATGCAATCATACCCGTGTAACTATCGATATCTTCGTCGCCTTGAGCAGGCAAAACACAATTAACCCAGAAGAGGCTACTCAGCACGGCTAATAAAACCAAAACTACCCCGAAAGCCTGGATCAGAGCGTGATTAGTTGATTCAAATTGATACGCAGTAGTCACTCACATAGTATTTTGCTTGGGGTCCTGCAACGACATTTTCGTTCTCGTCTAAGTATAGTAATGGGAGATGATAAACGGCTTCGCTCAGCGAGAGATGATGAGGACGTTGCGTCTGAATACCCCCCTTTGCGTCTGAATTCCCCAAAACAAGGCGGTTTCAGGCCTCTATTGCTATTCAACAAAAAGCAACACTTACCTGGGTCTCGGCGATCGTCCGGGTCTAGCGTATAGCATATTGTACTAGCTAGACCTGTATCTTCATGTACAGCAGCAGCGTAAAGACGCTGTCCATGTACCTGGAACGTATAGAGCTTGCGTTAGCGGCCCGGATGCGATTGGCCAAGAGACTTACTGTTAGCGCCTGGACTTTGTATTTTTGGCCTGGGGGGGATGTTATTAGTGAAGAGAGGCAGCAGGTCATATGTGCGAGTAACGTACCAAAGCAAAGTCGCCCGCATTTCTCCCTTGTAAGTGCGGAAGCGAAATGCAAATACCCCGTCGAGGTCCCACCGACGACGGCACTGAGGTGCGTAATGGCAACCGGAGGTACAACAGACCCTTTCATGCCATGCGAGCCCTTTGGGAGCCCAATAGCTACCGCGGAGTGCACTAGCGGGCCTGAGTCACGGACAGTCCAGACGACGAGCGCGTTGTCCAGTGTCGAGGCCGCCAGGTACCAGCCGTCAGGGGAAACGGCACATTTTCCGCTGGACAGAATCAGTTAGCATATTTGCCGATAAATTCATAGTTTAAAAGCAAGCTTACATGGTGTAGTCAAAATTAGCAAGGATCGAACACAACTTCTTGTCCCGAGTAGAATAAACGCTATGAAACGGGGTGAGTAAGTAGTTAACTATTCAGCACGGAACATACGCACACAAATCCCCTCTCACTACCAACGAACAAATTGATATTGTTCCGCCCAAAAAACTTTACGCAAGTGATCTTGCTCATGGGGCTCCCAAATGGATGAACACGGCCGACAAAGACCCAGCGTTCGTTCTGAGGAGCACTTGTGCGAAGTTCCATTACCACAACTTCGCAGCCAGATGCGAAGGCGAGGAGGGAGCGTGTAGGGTCAAACGACATGCTGGTGATGGGATCTTTGAAGGGTTTGCCGCCGAGAGCGGGTACAGGGAAGAGAACCACGAATTCCTGCCAGTAAGCGTTAGCGTGAAGGCTGTAAGGAATGGTATGACCAACGTACCCCGCCTGCCTGATGTCGGGCAATATACACAATGCCGTCGCTACAGCCTACCAGAAAGACCGTATCGTGGACCCAAGCTCCACAAGTCACCGACTTCTTGGCCATGTTCACCACACCGTGCACACGGCCCTGGTCGGTGTCCGTGAGTACGAGTAGTTTTCGATCCGGCCCGTCCGAGCTGCTCAGGAGCCATCGCCCATTCGGAGATACCTCGAGGGTAGAGACGTTCTCTTTCTGGGGGCCAGATATTTGATAGAGAACACGATAGTTGCCAAGTATCGGGGTGACGAGTGGCGGGAGTGGCATGATAACTGTGCGGGAAGTAGAGTAAAAAGATTGTCGTAAAGCCTGCAAGGGAGTAGATGCCAGACCTTCCTCCCTCACAAATGGTTTTATAACTCCAACCGCCTAGGAAGATCCTGGAGCCAGCACGCAAGCACGTTGAGTACGCTCATACCCGCAGCGCGCAGTCCAGCGCCACCGGGAGGCTATCAGGAGCGCGCGCAGAGTTAGTCGGAGAAACGGAGCAGATATTGTTCAAGGCAGCGGCGATCGTTTCGAGACTCGAGAGTTTCGCAAGCGGAAGTACGAGTATGATCGAGGACTCTGATGCCTAACAAACGCACGGCAGACACGAGCTCTGAGATTGCCTTAAGACCCAAGAGAAAGGATGGCAGAGTTAGGTTACGCCGCGAGGTCGGCCGATCCAAGCTAAGATTTACTTTTCTCTTAGGTAGCAGCGCAGTTTAGTCGCGTTAGACATTGCCTTTGTTGAGCGGAATCAAACGCGCAAGGCACTAGGCTAGGAGATCGAATAACCTAGGACCAGCTTGCAGATATTTCTTCACAATATGGACGTGCGTTTGAGCGTAGACAATGTCGATTACAGCGAGGTAGAGGGCTACGTATCAAGAGTCTAGGAGTCGCAATCGCTAGTGGTTGGTGGCGTTGGTACCAAAGAAGGTTCAGAAATGACACGTGATTAAAGCTGGTAATTACAAGAGCCGAATACTTCAACAAACAACCGCGGAGCTAGTTCTTACGAGACCTGTACGAACAATAAGTGCTTCTCAGGATCCAGCCCGGTGGTGAATTGCCCCGCTGGTGTAGAACATGAGTGGGATATAATGGATGCGGGGAACCACGCACTCAGCAAAAACGTAAATATCTCCTGGTGCTCCAGAAGGCTACAGAAGAGGGGGAGTAGCTCCCGGGCTCGGGAGCGCTTGGGAGTGCTCTGGAGCCCCCTGGAGCTCGGGGCTCACGGGCTCCCAAGCGCTCCGAGGGCTCCCGGGCGCTTCGGAGCCCGGGAGCCACCACCACCCCTTCCGCAGCCCTCCGGAGCACCAAGAGAAATAAAGATTTTTGTAGAGCAATGCGTGCGCCCATTGCTTGCGCCGACGACGTTCCACGCAGACATAAAAGCACGGGTTAACCCGCCCACGTAAGAGTGAGAAATGAATATCTCCAATCTCCCTTGACATCGGACTCTGTCCGATCAAGCCGTTGGGTGAATAAGACCAACAGGTTGATGTACGCTCCAGAGCCCCGTCGGGGACCGTTCGGAACATTAGACGTCCACGCTTTGATCGACTTGCGGGTGCGCATGTAAGTAGCCTCGCAGCTAGGCAAAAAAAAACCAACTACCGTACCTTAAATCAATCTGACCTCGCGATGGAAAATTTGACATTGAACGGGTTATAACATTGCTGGAGCGGCGACTGATGAGCAGATTTAGTAACGAACCGCTTCACCTGGTTGAAGATTTACCTTGAAGCTCGGCGCATCGTAGCAATAAAATAAATGGAATATGATACGTGTGTTGGGGAGGGGATGAAATCAACTCACCACATGAGCAATAGTGGCCCTAGTTAAGTGAAACGATTGGATCGCATTGACGCCCAAATTACCTCCTAAGCGCTCGAAACTTCTCATGGTGCTCACCATTGTGCCTACACCCGCAGCCTGCTCAGTTGGTGACTCGGGCGCCTCAGCTCGATTGCTGCTTAGAGTTCATCCTTACGTTGTTTGCCCGGCCTTGCATCAAGCCCCAAGTCTCAAAACCCACCCCAACAGGTGAGTCGACATAAGAGATAAACTCTAATATGGGCCTGCGCTCAAAGGTTACTGTGGTCGCCAAAATATTAAAGTTGGCAAGCTAGACTTCAAACACATTGGAGACGTGAGCCTATATTACTATACGTCTAAATACATGAATATATTTTGAGGAATGTGAATTCGCATTGGATGAGATATGCTGAGGTGCGTCAAGATCGATGCGCTAAGGAATCTTAAGGCGCTGAGATCCGTTGAGTCTTCACTGCACTTCCATGC
>JANWGL010001051.1:11549-22562 GCA_025200755.1 Ceratobasidium sp. C01
CAAGATAGATTCTAACAGGTGGGATGCGCACGGGACTCCGGATACAATCTGGTGTTAAAAAGTGTTATTGTTTGTTACTAACCAGGCCTCGGAAGGAGCTCTTCGTTACCAGCCAAGCAAATAAGTGCTGGCGACTTTTTCGCCGTTCCCTATACCGCGAGGAAGATAAGTATGATTTCCGAGCGTATTTAAGGTGACACAATTCTCCCCTATTGCCTTCTGCTACTAATTGTTCTTATCTCCTGCCTCAGGGATCTTCTTCGCTGTTACTTCTCGCCTCTCTCGCCGCTCTCCTGCTGTCTGTACCAGAAACCGCCTCGCCTCGACGGATCTTTGCTTCCACGCGACTAGGAACCCGCGATATTCCGTTCGTTTAGGACTGCATATTCATCAAGGTCACGTTTGCCATACGGAGGGATGAGGCGCGGGACGTTGGAACAAAGCTGAGAGGCGCAAACCTTATTTTTTGATTTTCACGGTTCGCAAGTGTCGGCGACAGGAGAGATGGAAATCCTAGCCGAAAACATGTAGATTATGTCTGAGGGGAATGCATAGGTATGATCTATCAGATAAAATGAATCCCTGGCCGCTCATAACAGTTCAAGCGTCGCTACCTCATCAGCACCCAGAGTGTCATTGTCGTTTCCAATAAAGTTTGCGGCACTTATTTTGTGCAGAAAAATACCAAACCGTTAGAGAGGAATTGGCGGGCGATATACAGGGTATCAGAGCGCATGTTAACACAAGATTCTGTACAGTTTCTTCTCACTGGCCGCTCGAAGAAGTGAAGAGAACGAGCCTCAGATCGGACAAACAAGCTACATTTTCATTGTTGTTGATCACGTAACCAATCAGGTGTGCCTGAGCGCTGCCTTGGCATCTGATCGTGGCGACTCGTGAACTCCTCCTACTCCTGCTACCAGCCACTTTCCCTCAACTTTGAATGGAAGTATTCAACGATCAAAAGGCAATCGTGATTGAATTTGGTAAATCAACACGAAGTGGCAAGACTTCTCACTAACAGATTTCCGTGGTGTATAAAAAGGAGAGAATCCGTAAGTTATTTCTATCCGCTCGGGTACATACTATGATAGATATGGCGTTCAACTGTGATAGGAGTTGGAAGAGACCTCTCAGTCGATCAATGACAAAGTGTCTTATCCATGACACCAAATCCGAGTCTAAGTATCGGGGGACACTTGGACGGGTACTGAGGCTTGGTGAGTACACTAATCCACTATACATACGGAGTTTAACCCAATACATAGATAGCCCCAATGGGTCAGCGGTCAAGACAGCGCGTCGGTTTATCACGGAAAATTATCGACCTGGAGATCATGTTATGTGAGCTAACGTCAAAAGCGCAAGGCACCATTTTTCTATTTTTACATAGGTTGTCCGGTCATTTATACTACGAGGGCTTCAACAGTAGTAAGTATATAATTATGCGGCACCTTGCCACTGCTATAGTACGTACCACGTAAACCCACCAAAGCCCTATCAATATTTATTTCTGACTGCGACATAGGATAAAGACATCTCGGTTGGCTCTTCAACGAGCGACGTGGCGAGCAAAGGAATTATAATCAGGTTTGTACAAGAAGATATATATCCATTCATCTGACCCGAGCTGCACTTCTAAGGTGTATACACTTGAGATGTGCGTAACCGCCCTCGTCCGTGGGTTTGTTGATTATAAACTATTTGTTTTCAGTCTGGAATCCTGCACGCCTAAGATGGTCTAGTGTAGATCGAGTGCTTTCCGAGTGAGTGGCAGTATTGTGACTATGTGGAGAGAGCTACCGCCGAGCTGAACACTTAGCTTCCCGTACCGAGTTGAAAACATTCTCTGTCAGAGTACCGAAGATGCTTACGTAATCCAGCGTGGATCATCCGGGGAAATCGTGAGGAAAGAGGCGCGTTCTCACAACTAGGCATGGTTTATTTAGCTCGAGTTAAGTATTTGATCCGACAGGCATGGCGGAGATACACAGGCGACAAATGGGCCAGTCGCCAGTTTGATCAAGATTGGTTGATAGTGCGTCTCTTTCAGCGATACCATTGTCATTTCGGTCTACTCAGTCTTGGCATCCCTGGCGTGCGTGCCATTCTAATAGCTACAGACAAATCATATTTTTAGATATGATCAACGGGACCTTGGAATCACGCCTGGGAATTTTGGATTTCCGCACGGATTTCTTCAACCGCAGACGCTCAGCAAAATCGTTCACTTGAATTGTACGAAGCGTCGTAATGGGTTGCCTTGTGAAGGGGCCATTGCAACCGGAGGACAAATCACGCAGGTTTCAAAGCTAGTGTGGTGCAATGACTTGTTGAAGTACGCATGTATAGTTTGGTCCTCACGAAACTTCGCGGAGGGCAACCACGATGATGCAAGTGACGACCCACCAGTTGGCCCCAAGTGTTTGTAGACTGCACAACGAACAAGCATGTGCACAATTTGTGTGGAACCCTTATACGCTTCCTCGCACAGTAACTGTTTTATTTCTGGAATCACTCATGGGAGGATTTTTATAATCAGAAAACTTGTGTGTTTTTGATCGTATGACTCAGACAGTACCCACCGATATATTGGGGGCACACTTCTAGGCTAGGAATGACGGGAGGAATTGAGTGGAGGGAGAGGGTGGAATCAACCCCGTAGTGGTCGCGAGTGTGGACGGTTTCGTATAATGGTAACGAAATTGAATGGACAGTCACGAGAGGAGAAGAAACGTACAGTATCTAAGCAAGCTCCCAAGTTTGGCCCTAGTACGCAGAAATTGTCCTGGCGAAGCTAGAACAATTTTAATCGTAGATCGGTCGGTTCAAGTCATCGCATACATTCACTTTGTCATTTAAATGAAATATAAGCCTATTTGAGTACGAATGTCCCTTTGTCGACCGACGGGGGCCTAGGGGCATATTAAATATTGCCTTGGCGTCGAATCCTCAAGGGGGAGAGATTACGATTACATAACGAGAGTCAGCTGCCGAGTTGACACGGTTAAGGTAATGGGACGTTTCGAATGCAAGGATGTTATAAGCCTGGAACAGCAGGACGAGAGGGTTTGGCCGCCCCTTGAGGAGGCTAGGTCAAGTGGAACCATGGGCGACCCAGAGGAGTGAGTGTCCACCGTCGTTCTCATATGGGGATATAAAATTAGAATGCTCTATTTGTGCGTAAAGTATTGCCTGTAACATCCAAGTAGGGACGGCCATCTTAATATCGTATCTTATCCTTCGTTGCTTGATCCTCGGCAGGCATACGGACAGGGAGGATAACTGGAATACAATATGTATATACAATCTATGTGATAGTACCGTGAAGACAAATACGGACCGCCGCAGGAAGCCGCCAGGAAGACCGGAAGGGGTGGGGGACCCGACGCGAAGCATCAGGTAGGAACCGGGGCACCGAGACGCGAGCAGACTCGCGGGTCGGGTGGCCAAATCCTGGCGGTGTCAAATCCGGCAGATAGGGATGGTGGGCCGGTCAGAAAAAGAGAGAGGCAGAAGCGTGGGCAGCGAATCGTCGTGCTCGCGAAGAGACGGCCGACGGCACGTGACGTCGGTGCGAGAGGGAGCGCCTCGAAACCGCGGACACTGCGGCCAAGACTGGGCTGTGCGCCTCCGCAGGCTCCGGCACACGGCCCCTAGAAGAGCTGTAGAAAATCGATGGTGGGCTATACGGAACTGTACCATTAAAGTTATCTGTGAGGTATCGCCTGATTTGCCTACCAGAACTAAATTTGTTGTCTAATCAGTCAGAACTGGCGAAGCGGGTGAAGTGGATATATGCGTACTATCTATCCTCAATCTAAAAAAATCCATCTCTACACGAGGAGTAAAACCGCCTGCAACTTAAATGAGTTTCCTAATTGCGTTCGAGGCGACCCAATTCCCACCTATTGACTCTCCGCTACTGTTTCTCCCTATCTCCCGTACCTTTGATCTCCTATTCCTTCTTGACTTTCTCAATGTTCTCCTGGGTCCGTATTATAAAGCACCCGTGTCTCTAGTTTGGGTTACAGTTATTCATGGGTACGCGACGACGAATTCACGCCGATCCGTTCGTTGTGGAATACGCGCCCAGGAAGCCCACATTTGGTGTACACAGAGATGAAGTGCGGGAATTCGAAGCAACAAGACTAGGGCGCCTATCTTATTCCTTGGTTTCACTTCTTGTTGACTGTCAATGAGAAGTTAAGATTATTTTTTTTGGGGGGACGTGTAGCTTACGTCTGAGAGGAATTTACTGGTGTGGTTGAGAAGCCAAAAATGAGTGACTACTGCTTACCTGAAAGAGACATTTGACGCCATGCCAAGCACCAAAATGGTGGTCGAACACAAGGAAACGGACGGAGGAGAGCGGGATTAGTCGACTACGTTCACTGCCCGGGGGCGATGGGAGGTTAGAACGTCGTAGCAATTATTTAGCAACTCTGATTATCGGACGCGATCGGGAGACAGCGAGTACAAGATGAGCGACCGCTATTTACGTAGGGGAGCGATGCTTTTAGAAGGAAGCAATGGGTGACTTCACATCAGGCGAGCATTATGCCAGGTACAACTCTGCGATTTCTCGATCGTGTACTCCAAAGTCGGTTCTGTCTGGTCGTAATTATGATGCAACTGCGAGGATTTAAGTATGAGATTTTGTAAATAGTTGCTATCAATCCAAAGCTCAAAGAACTGACAAGATGGGCGAGGTTACGGAGGGAAAAGATCCCTCGGCAAGGATAATCGGCTTGATGCTCAACGATGGGCGTGCGCTCAGTCACCCATACGTATGAAAAGGAAATACCCTAATACGAGGGCGGTACCACTAATGACGGTCCTTCCCTATAGCTACTAAGTGAGCCTCAAGATGGGACGGGTGCGACGATGGTCTTGGTTGTTCTCTTGTGACAATAGTAATGTAACTAGTCCCGTGATGTGGCGATGCAAGGGCCACGCGTTCACACTCTGGCCTTGCTGTTCTTTCTCCGTCCCACATTTCCACCTGTTTATCTCGCTACGTCATCAGCCGTCCACAATAACCCAAGCGCCACACGTCATCAACACCCCGATAGCACCGGGCGCGTCGCCATGGCCGTGACAGACGCAGCGCCGCTGATTCGATGGGATGTAGGCAGCATTATCTACTCGATCGCGATATCACACGACGGCACCAGCATTGTCTCTGGCACACTTGATGGTCTCGTCTGTGTCTGGGAAATGCGCACTGGGAAACTTGCCCTGGGCCCTCTGAAGGGCCATACCGATCGTGTTGTCTCCGTAGCCATATCGCCAGATAGCACCTGTATAGTGTCTGGCTCGCACGACTGCACCATCCGCATGTGGAACGTTCGCACCGGTACCCTGATAAATAAACCCCTCGTGGGCCATTCGGACTGGGTCAGATCGGTGGCATTCTCTCCCGACAATACGCGCATCGTCTCTAGTTCCCGGGACGACACCATCCGAATCTGGGACATAGGGACCGACGCCCCCTCAAGCAAGTCGCTTAGTGTTCCTGGTGGGGATCCCTGGTCGGTGGCTTTCTCTCCCGACAGTATTCGTATTGTCTGCGAGTCGGGCCGTTCCGGCATCCAAATGTGGGATGTACGCACCGGTACTCCCATAGGCGAGCCGTTCGGTGGGCTTATCGGCGCCGTCTTCTCATTAGCCTTCTCCCCCGACAATACGCGCATCGTCTCTGGCTCGAGCGACAAAACCGTCCGCATGTGGGACACAGGCACCAGCGCTCCGATAGGCGAGCCGCTCAATGGACATACGGCCCACGTTAACTCGGTGGCGTTCTCACATGACAGCGCCCGCGTTGTTTCCGGCTCAGACGACAAGACCATCCGTATCTGGGACGCACGTAGCGGTACTCTGATAGGCAGGCCACTCATGGGGCATACCAACGGCGTAATGTCAGTAGCGTTCTCGCCCGACAGTACTCAAATCGTATCCGGTTCGAGGGATAGTACCATTTGTGTATGGGAAGTACCGCAGAGTATATCTTCGACTGACTCGCAGACGAGCGCCTCTGTAAGTGCATTACTCACCTAGTTGCTGTATTGACACCTAACGATCCTTATCCGGTAGATTCCACCCTCGTTTGAATTTGCGATTGGTAACAATGTATGTTTCTTCATCATAAATTCCGTTACTTTATGACTTAATTCTACACCCGTATTTACGCGGTAAAACATGGTAGAATCTGCCCTCGGTCAATACAGTGATTGAAGTAAGTTTGCTAGTACAGTCCACGTTCCCTATGCTGTCCGCGGATTATTACTTAGACGAATTCTGCAGAACGAGCCCTCGTTTGACATGGTGACCGGTCAAATGGTAAGCACACAGCCCGCGTTTCTAATAAGTATTCGGATGTTAACGTCATTAACAATGACTTGGTAGTCCATTCAAGAGCTATTCGAATGTCTCGTCAAGCACGGGTGCTCCGATCTCACAGCGTCCATCGACCCCAACCAGAGCTCTTCCAAAGTTATTGCTTCGGGAGGTTTCGGCGACGTGCGACGCGTGATGACGAGGGATGGTACTGTTGTCGCAATGAAGACCCTCCGATTATACACCTTAAGCCAAGACGGCGACAAGGCTGTAAAGGTATTACCACTATTTTGTGCGCCTGGACCTAGAGCTCAAGGAGTGAATACTCTATAGCGCGCTGTTCGGGAGCTGTACATTTGGTCTAGGCTCGACCATGTCAACGTCCAAAAGTTGCTCGGGGTGATCGTCTTTCAGGATGGACTCGGAATGATATCGTCATGGATGAAAGTGGGGAACCTTCTGAAATATCTTGAAGTCCACCCAGACGTTGAACGTCATCAGTTGGTATGTCTGATTTTACTACCAATTTCAGGGGTCTTATCTCCTCTTCGTAGTGTGTCCAACTGGCTTCGGGGGTGACGTATCTCCATAATATTGGAATGGTAAGCGCGCCCCATTCTTTTTCATATTTGCGGCTAACACCGAAATTGAAGGTCCATGGTGACCTCAAAGCAGTAAGTCTCTCGTCTATCTTAAAATTGACCTTCTAATTGCTCCTGCTTAGGTCAACGTTCTAGTCACGGATGACGGTATACTAAAGATCAACGACTTCGACTATGCGATCCTGTCCGAGACCTCGCTTCGATTTTCTGCGACGACACGACCTGGTGGGGGTACATTACGATGGATGGTGAGTGTGTGATAGGGGCTTTGCCACTTGCTCATGACTGCTTACTAGGCCCCTGAACTCTTCCGACCCATGGAAGGTGACGAGGACGAGGACGAGGACGAGGACGAACCACCCCAGCCTCCTGTTACGAGGAATAAACAGACTGACGTGTATGCGCTTGGGATGGTAAGTCTTTCAGATGTTTTCTGAAGCATCGTACGCTGATTGCATCTACACCAGACCATGCTCGTAGGTCGTTTTGTGAACCTCAGTGATTAAATCATCTAAGCTCATGCGCAGGAAACCTTGACTGGCAACGTGCCATATGCCGAGTACCAGAATGACTTTGGCGTATACCGTGCTATTCATGTGCGCAAACCTCCGAAGCGACCGAAGGTGCTACCTCTATCTGAAGCCATGAAAGAGCCCATGTGGAGGCTTCTTCTTCGGTGCTGGGATCATGACTCATCATTGCGACCGGATGCGCCAACGGTGTTGGAAGCGGTAAGTGTTTCATGTTAGTCAAGTGGTTGGCGGCTGGATGATGTTCATTGATTGTTACTTAGCTCAACCGCCTCGCCGTATAAGTCACTCTGGCTCTGCTAACATTTCCTCTGCTCTCAATTGGAAGCAGTAGACATCGGTGTATGCACGCTGTGTCTCTCGCTTTCCGCATTCTCTCCCGCAATTTGCGTGTATCAGTGCAACTCTGTTTTACTATACTGTATCGTATATGCTTATGAACCAATTTTTTTTTGTTGTTCCATCAAAATATTTAGAATTCCTAGGAACTGATGCTATTGTCACAAATGCGCCATCAGTCCAGGGTTTTTGGGCTGAGCGCACCAAGCATTACTGCGATTTTCAAAACCTTTTGCCGGCAGGGTTTTTGATGTATTCCGGTGTTGAGAGCCGGAAACCAGCCCAGAGGAGAAAACATGCTGTAGCACAGCAGAAAGTGACAATTGAGCTTATTGAGCTATACCATTGGAAAGCCTTCATAACTGCGCACATTTTGATATATACATGGTGCGGATATACAAGGTTTTGAGAAAGGACTCCCCCAGCACTGAATCGTGTTTTTCGTCGCACAAAACATGATATCGTGTAAGATTTATATGTAGGAGTGCTATAGACACGTTGAAGATTGAGTCTATATAGAAATACACACCAAGGAAGCTCATATTCCTGGTGTTTTGCATCTGGTGAGCGACGGGGATGTGAATGGCGTAGTTCCCCTTGCAAATGGTCTCCGATTTGGGATATTCGTGTTTCAGTGGGTCGACACGCATGTCTATAGCACTCCTACATATAAATCTTAAACGATATCATGTTTTACGCGACGAAAAACACGATTCAGTGCTGGGGGAGTCCTTTCTCAAAACCTTGTATATCCGCACCATGTATATATCAAACTGTGCGCAGTTATGACGGCTTTCCAATGGTATAGCTCAATAAGCTCAATTGTTACTTTCTGCTGTGCTACGGCGTGTTTTCTCCTCTGGGCTGGTTTCCGGCTCTCAACACCGGAACACATCAAAAACCCTGACCGGCAAAAGGTTTTGAAAACCGCAGTAAATCTCTGCACAAAAATTATCATCGTAGGAGATAATGTCGAAACACCAGCAGATCACATATTCAAAGATATCCTAGAGGTCTCATTTAAATTCGGACACCCATCGAAAGGAATGATGGGGACAGGCATGGAATCTGTTAGGCACTTCGATACCCCCAGTCGTCTATGATGCCTTCCCTCGCAAGGCAATACGTATTATGCTGAGAGTTTAGCCATTACAACAGAAAAATAAGGCAAGATGAAAAATACATTGTACACATGCACACATGGTTAGACTTCATATCATATATCAAATTATACCCGCTAGATTGAGGCGACTTAGATGGCGAGATTGTTTAGCTAAATAACAAAGGATGAATAAATTATGTGTCGTAAATTCCCCCACGGTGGTGGACTCACCGTTCCACTCAGCGGTGTTCTTGCAACACCCAGATAGTCTCTGGCTCGTTTGATAAAACTATCCGCATCTGGGACGCATGCACCGGTGATCTCATAGGCGAGCCGCTCGTGGGGCATTCTGGCTAGATCTTTTCGGTGGCATTCTCTTCTGGTTACTTACAAGACACTGGCTGGAGAGAGGGTCTACTCCGAGTGGCAGACAACTCGTCAAAATCTTTGCAATCGATCCTGTAACTCGGATTGCTCGTTCAAAAGCACAGAAGGCAACCCGTAGTGGTTTTCTAAAGTCATCCCTTGAGCAAATCACTCCTGAGACTGCTGGGGATCTTTCTCTTGATAATCTAATTAATCGACTCCAAAAGGATTGTGCAACTTCATTTACTGTTCTAGCAGGGCTCTGTACACCCTTTCGGCGCCAGGGCACACTCAAGGAGGCCAGCAACAAACGTAGACGTAAGATAGAGTTAGTTTGTATTGTCTTTGATGCGTTTGGATACTCAACATCTCCCTCTAGGATGTTTCGATCGCTACATTGTTACTCCTACGGCAATACAATCGACTAAACAACAAATTTCAGACTCTTTCCAGCTTATTCTTGTAAGCATCAGGAATGATGCGACAAGGCGTCTTTGTAATTTCCACTTATGGTAACTCGACCAGCTGTACCAAGCTCATGGCACGGCCGGCTGCCACAACAATGGCAGCACCAGGAGATAGGTCTTTGGTCACGGCAAAACCCCACCGTGTGGGAAAATTGTTTAATCTCTCCCAAGCATGTCAAGGACAAGCTCGAAAAATTGCTAGGGTGCATCCTATTGGAATCATATATGACAATATCAACATTAATTTCAAGGTTGCTGAACAAAGGCTTGTAAGATGTGGTGCGTGAAGCTTTGGAATAATTCTTGTTTATTGTTCAAATTGTACTTGGACACACTCGAGAGCGGGACTTGCGCGACTATGTTCAAGCTCTTCAAGGCTTCCGCTGAGGACACGCAAGTTTCTGACCTAATCACAAACCTCAAAGATGCGCCCGCTCTCACACTGGATGACCTGCAGCTGTTGCCTCGGGAGGGGCAACTCCATCGAAATTGTCTGGTCTACGCTGTCCTCAACATAATTGTGACGCATGGAGGCAGCTTATTTGAAAATTACCTACACTATTTGTCTACTGTTCCTTTATTTGCTAAATAAGGCATCGAGTGTCGAAAGTTCTAGGTCGTCACCAATGGTCCTGCAACATTCCTACGTCATGACATTTGATTATCCCAGGCTCAATGTCTTGCTTCATTGCCCAATTGATAGATTTCCTTATCTCCTTCCGATTCCTTCGAAAGTGATAGTTTGCTTGTTTTCCTGCTTTATCTCGGGGGAGAGGGGGGGGGGTCCTAGGCATCATTAAGATTATTGGTTTACTTGATGGAACCGGCCAAGTACAGATTTAGCGCTATAACCCTGCGGTCTTGATGGAAACCGTAAGTGTAAGTAGTATAGAATCTCGACATCGGCTCTAATAGCTTACGGTTTATCTTGACAGCTAATTTTGCTGTAGTTGCCATACACACTAAATGTGTATGTACGATACGGTTTAGCCCACAATCATACCCGTCGGCCATGGCAAAAGCAAATATTTGGAGCTTCCGACTACTATTTTGTCATGCTTAGTTACGCGAGTGGCTCAAAAAATGTAATGAGATAGCATGAGCTCGAGCACACATGACATAAATCCATGTTTGGCGTAGTCTCACGGGTTCTACGCGCGCGAGACCACTACCTCCTTGTGAAGCGCCGCGCGCTTGTCAGCATATATGCATCGTCATGCTCATGCTTCTCCTCGCAGCACCTTGCGTTCGTCGCCTCGGACAGTTGG
>JANWGL010001058.1:0-51574 GCA_025200755.1 Ceratobasidium sp. C01
GCTTTGCTTTCAAATCCGGGTGACCGGCATCCGAAGTTGTCCGGACCAAACGGCCACAGGGCTGCTGTTTATCCCGTGCGCGGCGATTCTAGAAGCTATATCTCTCAATCCCGCTTCGGCTGCGTGCGTGCATATTGCATGGGAGGACTGGGCACGTGGGACGCACTGGGTCAACAAACGGGTGATTTATGGAGTAGGATACCACATATTCGGACGACGTGTGGTGATGCCTAGGCTAAACTGTGCGGCGGACGCGTGGGAGTTGCTAGTGTATGATTTGGGCTTAGGGGTAGGGGAAAATGATGAAGCGAGGAAGGACGATTCGGGACGACGAGCATCAGATGTCTTTCTGGATGAGGTGCTTACTGGGCATTCGGTGGGAGCGCGGACCCCTTTTCTGGCTGCGACATTCATTCTTCCTCAGGATATCGCGCCAGTTCGTGGGGAAGATTCAGAGGGGCCACCTACATTTATGGTTGACGACGAACGTAGTGAGTCCAAGCCCCATCTTTAGAGGCAATTCACTGATAAATAGGATGTCAACGTTCTGGTAGTTATAGTTCGGCAGGTAAGAGCTTCTTATTTGAGCTACGAGTGCTTTGGCTAATAGCAGTCTATTCTATTCTGGGCCTGTTCAGGGAGCTGATACCTTGCAAGTCTATTCCTTTTGAATTTTTGCGAAAAGAGTTCTTC
The DNA here is from genome assembly GCA_025200755.1 of Ceratobasidium sp. C01. Taxonomy (NCBI): domain Eukaryota; kingdom Fungi; phylum Basidiomycota; class Agaricomycetes; order Cantharellales; family Ceratobasidiaceae; genus Ceratobasidium; species Ceratobasidium sp. C01. The sequence continues at coordinate 694 of JANWGL010001058.1, forward strand.
CTTTCGTGATTGTGTTGGATGCGGACATCGTTGGGCCCGACCAAGAACATTTCTCCTCGCTCAGCATGTGTTTAAGATCTTGGATACAGCTGCCGCTACGTGTTGTTGAGATGAATTTGTTTGGTACTAGTACATAAAATGTCCCACATCTTTCTCTCGCTTCAACCAAGAATCCACAAGAACTCCTGCCAAAAGATACAAAGGCGACCTACTAGCTCGATAATTTAAGACACTTTCGCCTACTCAGTCTCGAGCACCACTACCAACCTCCTGTATATGACAGCCGTATTCGCTTGGCGCATAGCACCTAATGAGTGAATGTGAGGTATGAAATCTTATCTGCCAAGTGCAGTTGGTGTAATAAACATCATAGTATATTAACACCCGCCGCAGCTTCGTGTCAAACCGGCGCTCAATGTATGCATCAAATCGAAGCGTCGGATCCTAACCAAATCCAATGTTATATTCTTATTCGGGGCTCGGGCACCGAGCAGCCCGAACCGTGCCACATTAGTCAAATGCGCAGAGCGAGTTGAACAGCTTAAACGAATCAAGTGAGGCTCTGGAAAGTATAAAGAGATATTTGAAGCTGGTCTGCCACATAACGACTGCCCTCACCGCCCTTTTGAGCCCCCCCCCCGTTTGCTTGAAAGTCCAATTATAGCTCTAGGCGCCGAGCGCTTAGTCGCGTCCTCAGTAAGTTGACCACCACAATTGGTTCCCAATGTGTTCTAAATCGCGTTGCCAGAAAATAGCCAGCTCCAAAATTAATGGCCTCAATTACTTCCCTGCCTTCAGAATCGGTCGTTCACATCCTGCTTTATCTGGCACCTGCCGAAATCTGGCAATGTCGTCAGGTTGGTCATACTCCGTCTTTTGTTTGGCAACCTCAATTTTTACACCTTCACATGCAGATATGCCGTTTCATATTCACCGTGATTGAGGAATCTTCCTACTTGCGATACTTGATTGAATTAAACTCCCTTGGCTATATGGTACCGCTCAACTCTCAGACTGGCCTCAGCAATGATGAAAAAATCCACCTGCTACGAAAACTTCGCTCAAATACTCGCAGTATTGGATCCTCGGAGCCGGTTCGAATTAATCTAGACGCAGCGGGCGCGCCAGTCTCAAATTGCCAGTTTTCTCGAGGTATCTACGCCCGAGGCGGCCCTTCTCTCGACGTAACTCGAAGTCTAGAAGTGCACCAACTCGCGTCGCGGAACAAAAACACCGATTATGAGCATTGGCAACATTCTGACTTGGGTGTCGACGCGCACGACTTTAGGATTGATGCGGATATGGATTTGCTTGTCTTGCTCGAGCTTGATGCTGTCCCCGATGACCCCGATACCGACCTTCAACTCAAGTTTCATTTAAGATCGCTCCGAACTGGTTTAAAACATCCTCTGGCAGAAGTTCCAACTATAATATCTTCTGCAAAATTTACTTCAACGTTTTCCCCGTCCGGTTTCCAGATATTTGGGAAGCTGCTCGCGATCTTGAGTTATACCAACCCTCTACTGGACCACTCTACGCCGCGACTCTCTGTGTGGAACTGGACGACGGGGGACCTCGTTACGGTAAGCAGCTCAACTATTTAGTACGCAGAATTCTAAACGCTTTGCTAGTTTGCCGAAGTGCATGGGAGGGATTTTGCGTTCGTCTCCGCTACTACCTTTGCGATTCCCCACAACCGCCAGAAATGGGCGGACTCCGATAAACTTGGCTCTCTCGAAATCTATACATTCGATCCCACCGCCCTCGCTATGAGGGCTCGCCACATCGCCTCCCTCCACCTCCCGGCTACGATCCAGTGCCCAAGCCACTCGTCTTCCAGCTTCATCGTTACTCCGTATCCCCCAGTGCCATCACCAACCCTTCCCGCACGCGTCTTTGAGCTAGCACCCGAGAAACACATGCTATGCTTCAAAACCCGGGCATTTAATATCAAAGACTGCCCCGGCCAAATGGCTACGGGGGTGCTGTTTATCCCGTGCATGGCAATTCTTGACGCTATATCTGTCAATCCCGCGCCAGCTTCGCGTGTACATATTTCGTGGGAGGACTGGGCGCGTGAGATGCGTTGGGTCAACAAACGGACTCAGTATGGAGAAGAGGATTTCGTATTCGGGCGACGGGCGGTAATGGCGAAATTAAACTATGCTGCGAACGCGTGGGAGTTGCGGGTGTACGATGTGGGGTCGAGGGCAAGGAAGGACGACGAAGTGAGGAGGGACGATTTGGAACTACAAGAGTCCGATATTTTCCTTGATGGAGTGCTTACTGGGCATTCGGCGGGAGCGCAGTACCCTTCTCTCGCTGCGACCTTGGTTCTTCCTCAGGATATAGCGCCGGTTCGAGAAGATGTTTCAGGGAACGCGCCGAAGATCATGGTTGACGATGAACATAGTGAGTACGGCTCCTATATTAGAAGCTAATACACTAATAAATTGGATCTATCTACGTCTTTGTAGTCATAATTCGACAGGTAAGAGCTTGTTGTCTCATGAGAAACGAGCGCTTTGACTAATGAAAAGTCGATTTTAGTCTGGTTCTGCTCAAGGAGCCGATACTCTCCATGTCTTCTCATTTTAGACTTCAGCGAAAGGAACATCGTCGGCCCCAATTGCGTTGGCTGCGATCATCGACGAGGCTGACTGGAAAGGATCGCACGTATTAGTTCACGATGCTTGGGACGTCTTGGATAGCGTTCCTGCTCTGTTTTATTCAAACGAAATTCAGTGTGTATACCCGCTTAAACACAATACAACACATTCCCCTGTTGCTACAATATCGTACCTACTAAACTCCCGCAAAATTATATAAATATAAGTGTCTTGATATAGCGTTAATGCGAGCACATTGTCCGGTCTCGAGCAACATTACAACTTTCTGTATGTAAATGAAGTATAGGCTTTATGTATAACGTTATGAGTACGCGCGTGTGCAGGTGCGTATACAGGTTGGCTTGAACAGGAGCGGTTCGTGAGTTTCGTCCGCACATCGGTGTCCCAAAACTATAAGGACCTCGTGCGAATATCAGTTGGTCAAATGAGTGATTTGAGCGTGGTAATTTTGGACTCGGTTGTTATTGAAAATACACCAGTGTGTGCCAAGGCATGAGGGAGAATCACGTGATCGTCATATCTACTTCCTGACTCGACCATCCATCTGACCCAGTCACCAACCAGCAATGCTAGACCACTTGCCATCCGAGATTTTTGTCTATATAGTTCTATTTTTAGACCTTCCCGCCATTCGAAACTGTCACCAGGTCAGTTACTAGCTCGAGTGGACTAGTTGATTCAATGTCACAGCGGATTTCGTCAGGTCTGCCGAAGGCTTGCTGCAACCGTTAAGGCGGCTCCACAAATTCAGTTCATCTTGGAATTAGATCTCATGCACTACTCGCAGCCTATTCGATCCCGCGGGGACCTGGAATACGCCGAGAAACTTTAGATACTTCGCGCGCACAACTCTCGACTTCTGAGTTTGAACTTGGCCCGAGAATATACAGTTGATATTGCGCATTTTCAATCCGCGTTTGCTTTGAACAGATCTCCTGAACTGTTTACATTTGCGCATGGAAACCGCCGGTCCTTTCTGAATTACAATCTAGATTGTCTTCAACTAGCCTCTCGTAACCGGGGAACGAGCTCGAACACTTGGGCTTTGGGAAACCTCGATTTAGACTTCGTTAATGCAGTAGCAAACCCCGACTCCGATCTATTAGTCCTCTTCGAGCGCGTACTTGAAGAGAACCTCGTAAAGGTGCATCTACGCTCTGTCCGATCCGGGGACAACCATCCCGCTGCTCTTCGTCCTACAATTGCCTGCACGACGAAGTTTCGTGACGAGATCAGGGCTAACATCGAAGCCCAAATAATCGGAAAAATTCTGGCTATGACCATGAGGTTTACTGACGGCATGACGCGCGTCGTTGTGTGGGATTGGACATCCAGCGTTGAATTGACGGTAAGTGAAGTCAAGGCAATTATGGCTTTGCGAAAATATTAACCTACTATAGAATACGTACATTCACGGCGAGGGGTTCCTTTTTGCCTCCGAATCCGTATTCGCCACCATATGCAACACCCGCCAGTGGTCAAGCGACTCACCTATTGGATCAATTAATATTTACGCTTACCCTGAATCATCTCCAAGTGGTACCACCCAAGAATCTCGCCAAGTTATATCTTTCGACTTCCCGATCCGCGGCAGTGTAAAAGGAGATTTTAGGTTCAACTGCGCTTATTGCCCCCTCGTCCTCAAATCGACCTCACCTGCGACGGCCCCTCCGAAGATATTCGATGTGGCGCCAAATCAACAGTGGCTACAACTTGTGCTGTACATAATCGAACCTGATTCTGAAACCGCTAACCCTGTGATGTTGTTCGTATGTTTCGGCGAGTTGCTCGACATGGTCTCCTCGACTATGGCCACCTCCGAAGGTTCAATCATTAAGTTTCCTTGGGATTCTTGGGCGAAGCATACAGCCTGGATGTCACTCTCAGATTCTACTTTTTACCACTCCTCGTATGTCTATGGATATCGGGCAGCCTACTTGGCTGATGATATGCAGGGAAGGACTTATACATTGAGTATCCTCGATCTTAGTCTGCGTGGGACTAAAACGGCCAATCAACATGGCGTCGGACATTCGGCCACCCCGGCGGATCTCGATATACAAGAAATGTTCAAGGGATCCCACCAGCCAACAATCATTAGCTCTTTCAAGTTCGGGGACGAAATCTTCAGTCAGATCGGCGACGGGCAAATACCTCCAGTCGTTCCGGTGATTATGATGGACGAGGATCATTGTGAGCTCCTTTCATCTTCCTATGCACTTATATACTTAACCTTAGGTTTGATGGTAGTGGTAATGCACATTTGTGAGTCTCGTTCGGTACAAGACACCTATACATGTAGCTTAAACCAGCACCCCAGGCAGTGCAACTGACCCAAACTTGCAAAAGACTCTGAGAGTCTATGACCTATGATAACTCCAACCGCAACTTACTAGCCGTATCAAAATTCGAATCGAGTCTAGGTGTTGGGCACAGCGAGTCAGTTGTAGTCGAACAACCCAGTCTATTGGTAATTTCATCGACCGCGGGCATCGTGGGTAAGATACTAATTACTGTATTCACTTGGGGTGGTTTTAAGATCTGGGATATCCAGTCCTTTATTTTTGAACTAGTTTTGCTATGCCTACCACTTGAACAAATACCTTGTATGCTCCTTTTGATTCAACAATAACTCCACAAGAACACCCTCAAAACAGCTCAAATACAACCGACTTGGTGTGTTGTTAATTTGAGACTCTTCCGTTAACTTGATCATGGGTATCATTATTAGCCATAGTACCAGCTGCACGCTGCACGAGCACGAGCGGGAATCACGTGACCTCTATATTGTCAAACTGCATATCGGCGTCGATCACCAACCCGACAATGCTAGACCTCCTACCGCCCGAGATTTTTGTCTATATTGTTCTTTTTTTAGACCTCCCCGACATTCGAAGATGTCATCAGGTCAGTTATTTGATAAGACGAATCAGTTGACTCAACGTGACGAGAAATTCCGTCAGCTCTGTCAGGGGCTGGCGGTAACCGTCAAAGAGGCCGCACAAATCCAATTTATTATGGAGCTAGATCGTATGCACTACTCTCAGCCGATTCAGCCTCGCAAGGATTTGGAATACGGCGAGAAACTCCAGATGCTTCGGGCGCATAAGTCTCGCCTACTGAATTTGGGCTCGGCACAAGAATCCGTGGTCGATATTGATCATATCCAGGCTGCGATTGCTTCGAACAAATCTGCTAACCTGTTTACATTTGTGCATGGGGACCCCCGGCACTTGCCAAACCATAACCTAGAATGCCTTCAATTAGCTTCTCGTAATCGTGGGACAGTCTCTAGCACCTGGACCTTGGACAACCCCAATCTTCGTTTCATCAATGCGGTAGCGGACCTCGATTCCGGCTTGTTGGTTTTATTCGAATACCCAGCCGGTGGTTTCATAAAAATACATTTGCGCTCTGTTCGATCTGGGGAGAGTCATCCTGCTGCCCTTCGAAGTACGCTTACCTCTGCGATAAGAATGTATGGTGGACTAAAATCCGGCATCAAGGCTCATATCATGGGGAAAGTTCTAGCTATGACTATGCAGTCTGTCGTTGATCAAACGCGCGTTGTTGTGTGGGATTGGACATTGGGTATTACTTTGGCGGTAAGTCGAAAATAGATATTTATGTCCAAGCAGAAGTGCTTATCCCGTAAAGAATAAGTACCTTTACAACGAGCATCTTATTTTTGCCTCTGAATCCGCGTTTGCCACCACAAAAAGCACTATCGGGATGTCAGGCGCCGATTCGCCTCTTGGATCAATTAACATCTACGCCTACCCCGAGCCAGCTTCGATTGGCACCTCCCGAGCGTCTCGCAAAATCATCTCTTTCGATTTCCCAATCCGTGGGAACGAACAACGATACTACAAAATTAAGCGTCTTGACTGCTCCCTCGTTCATAAATCGACCTCCCCTGTGACGGCCCATCCAAAGGTATTCGATGTCGCACCGAATCAACAGTGGTCACAACTTGAGCTACGCATATTCGAATCAGATTTTCATGCCCCCATTCTTGTGACCATGTTTGTGTGCTTTGGTGCATTACTCGATATGGTCTCCTCGACTGTAATCGTTCCCGGAAGCCCTCTCATTCGGTTCCCCTGGGAGTCTTGGGCGAAACACACGGCTTGGGTCTCACGCCGTGATTCTATATTTCACCACTCTGTGTGTGTCTATGGGTACCGAGCGGCCTATCTGACTGGCGATATGCAGACGACCGACGATATACACACAAGGGCCCATACATTGAGTATACTCGATCTGAGTGGGGGTTGGGGACAAGAGGTCAACCAACGGGGTGCCGAATCGTCGGCTACCACGACGGATCATTGTGTGCAATCGGTGCTTGAGGGGTCACACCGGCCGACAATTATCAGCAGGTTTAACCTCAAGAACGAAGTATTCGGTCGGAGGGACGGCGAGCAAGCCCCTGAGGTCTTCCCAGTGGTTATGATGGACGAAGATCATTGTGAGCAGTTATTTCCTCCCCGTAGGCATAAATACTTAGTGTTCTATTTGATAATAGTAGTAATACATATCCGTGAGTTCCTCTTAGTGTAAGAAGTTTGTACGTTGGGCTTGAACGAGTTTTCAGACAGTACAACTGAGCCGAACCTGCAAAAGACCCTAAGGGTCTATGACTTGTAGGACCTTGAACCGTAATGTATCAGGTCTGTTGAAATCGAACTTGAGTGGGGCGTCAATGAACGTGACTAGCTCTCAGTCAAATATTGACGCAGGCCCCATTGAATCGCGGATGATGATGCAGGCTTTCTTATAAACTGGCTGTATGTGTCATGGCTGCCACATACAATGGTCGTCGCGCCCAATGTCCCTAGCATTTAGCATAGAGCAAACTTGTCAGACAAGATTTCAATCTTTATTGGGCTCGCAGGTTCGCGGGTCCAGATGATTACCTGCTTTGCCCGTTGAGCTGGACTCACGCAATCGAGAACGCTATGAACCCCAAGTCCGAACAGGTACATTTGTTTAGATCCACGATCAGTTTATTCTCCCGCTCCTCTTCTCTTAGCATGTCTCGCCCTTTCTTCTCCTCGTGTCCCTTTTCTCGCTCTCATGTCACACCATAAGGCGTAGCCCCTCAACGACACAAGATTTCTGATTAAAAAATAAATATATAGTATGTACTTGTTATTCAAGGGTAGCTCCCACAAGCACAACTCAAAACACAATCAACTTATTATGTCGTGAATTTGAGAGTCCTCCGTCGACTCGATCTTAAATATCGTTATTCACTTTCTGTCGGCTCCTAAAGCACGTGACATCGACATCTCCTCTTTCTAACTCCGTCGATCACCCAGCAATGCTAGACCTCCTACCACCCGAGATTTTTGTCTATATCGTTCTATTTTTAGATCTTCCCGACATTCGAAGATGTCACCAGGTCAGTAATCCCATTAGGCTAATTAGTCGACTCAATGGAACGAGAGATTTCGTCAGCTCTGTCAGAGGCTGGCGGCGACCGTCAAAGAGGCTGCACAAATCCAATTTATTCTGGAGCTAGATCGCATGCGCTACTCTCAGCCGATTCAGCCTCGCAAGGACTTGGAATATGGTGGGAAACTTCAGATGCTTCGGGCGCACAATTCTCGACTCCTGAGTTTAGGCTCGGCCCGGGAATCCGTGGTCGATATTGGACATATTCAATCTGCCTTTGCCTTGAATAATTCTCCCGAACTTTTCACATTTGCGCATGGGAATCGCCGGCTCTTGTTGGACTGCACGCTAGATTGTCTTCAATTAGCCTCCCGTAATCGAGGGACAGCCTCTAGCGCTTGGATTTTAGGGAATCGCAATCTAGGCTTCGTTAATGCAGTAACAGACCTCGACTCCGACTTGCTAGTGCTATTTGAGCGCTCACTTGACGAAAATCTTGTCAAGGTACATCTACGTTCTATTCGATCTGGGGAGAATCATCCCGCTGCTCTTCATCCTACGGTTTCCACTGCGATACGACTACCTGGTGGAACAACGTTCAATATCGGTGCTCAAATTATAGGAAATATTCTAGCCATGACAATGAAGTTCATCGACGGTGTAACGCATGTTGTTGTATGGGATTGGACATCCGGGATTGTATTGACGGTAAGCGGAGACTGGTTATCACTGTCCAAGCGTAAGCGCTTATCTACCAAAGAATATGAACCTTTACAGCGAACGGTTTCTTTTTGCCTCTGAAACCGTATTCGCTACCACACGTAGCACTCACCAATGGCCGAACGCCGGCTCGTCTCTTGGATCAATCAATATTTACGCTTACTCCAAAGTAACTTTGAACGGCACCACCCGAGCGCCTCGACATATTATCTCTTTCAATCTCCCAGTTCATGGTAGCGCACAACGATACTGCAAAATTAAGTGCGCTTATTGCCCCTTCGTCCTCAGGTCGACTTCTCCTGTGAAGGCCTCTCCCAAGATATTCGATGTAGCACCGAATCAACAGTGGCTGCAACTTGAGTTGCGCATTGTCGAACCAAATTCTCAGCTCCCTGATCTTGTGAGCTTGTTTGTATGTTTCGGCGCTTTGCTCGACATAGTCGCCTCGACTACAGTCGCCCCCGAAACTCCTGTCGTTCATTTCCCCTGGGAATCTTGGGCGAAGCACACGGCTTGGGTGTCAATTCCCGATTCTGCCTTCCACCACTCCGCGTGCGTCTACGGATATCGGGCAGCCTACATGATTGGCGATCTACAGACAACTGAAGATCTGGACACGAGGACCTATACATTTAGTTTGCTCGACCTGAGTGCGGGCGGGAGACCAGGTGCCGACGGACGTAATGTCGAACTACCTGCTACCCCGGGGGATCAATATGTGCAATCAGTGCTTGAAGGATCACGCCGGCCGACGATCATTAGTACCTTCAATCTCAAGAATGAAATATTCGGTCGAAAGGACGACGAAGAAACCCTTCCCAGTAGTGATGATGGACGAAGATCATTGTGAGTTGTTCTCTCCCTTTGACACATTTCCATATTTAACTTCCCGTCCGAGAATAGTAGTAATACACATCCGTGAGTCCCCTTTGGCGAAAATCTTAACAAGTAGCTCAAACCAGTGCTTCAGACAGCTCAAACGAGCCGGACCTACAAAAGACTCTGAAAGTCTATGACTTGTAGGATCTGTGACAAATTTCGAGCTGAGCAGCACCTTCGTTGCCGGCAAGCGTTTTGGTGTTTGTCCCTTTCTCGGTTCAAGGACATTTAATAATTTGCTAGTTCGCCCGCGCAGGGTGTCTCACGCGATAAATTATGTTTATGAACCCCAAATCCAAACCAATTTATTCACGCAGTGAATACAACCCAACAATAGAGTAACAGCACAAAAACAGCATCGAGAGCAAGCATCAACCCAGTCAAAAGAAAGTCATCAAATCATTAAACGTCTACTCTGCGTCGGCAGAAGGAGCCCAGACCCAGGAGATCGCACGCTTGGCGTAGTCGCGCTTAGCAGCGGGGGCAACGAAGTCACGGGGGTGGCGGGAACGAGTGGTCTTCTTGGTCGAAGCGGCGGCAGCACCGGCACCAGCTACGAAAGAAAAATACGTAAGCACATGTTTAATATTCCGAATAAGGAAATATGAGCTTACATTGTTTAACCACAACGCAGTTACCGAACCCGCTAGCGCTCTTGAACGAAACGAGGCAGAGGTCACCGGTCTTTCCGCCAGTGCACTTGGTGCCAGCGGGGAGGGAAACGCTCAACTGCGCGGTCTCGCCAACGGTCTTGGGCGCGGCAGGGCCGTTCTTGGTGATCGTGGCGGCCTTGAGGCCCTTGCCGGTGCCGGTAGCATCGACCGAGGCGGTGAACAACATCGAGCCGTCCTTGGCCTTGTTGAAGTTGGTCGAGGTGGCAGTGAAGGTCGTTCCGGTCATGGCAATCGGGGTGGACGTGTCGATCGCGGAGAGCGCTGTGTTTCCGCAAGGCTTGGCAGTGGAAGGGCGCTGAGTCTGGAAGCCAAGAGAATTAACAAAGACGCAAGCATAACAGACGAATATAAGACTTACGTTAGCGCGAACAGCCTTTCCCTTGATCCCGAGGGCGGGCTCGACCATGGCGTGGGCGAGAGCCTGAGCAGCGAGGGCAGCGACGACAAGGAGGGACTTGGAGAAGAACATGATGATTGTTTAAAGGTAGACGACGTAAAAGACTGGGATTAGGAGATCGTAGAGCGATATGGCACAGCCGAAAAAACGATCGTAGGATGGGCAAGGAGAGGCTAGCTCAAAAGATAGATGCTGGTGAAGTGAAGGTGAGGGACCGGCCTCGGTAAGGTTGAAGAGAATAAACGGGAGTGGAAGAGGAGGGGATGAGAAGACTGGATGGGACACGGTGGTCTTTTATAGGCCTGACCAGCATAGGAGTAGATCGCCTCGGAGGCGATGGCCTTTGTCCACCGCAAGCGGAGAAAACATGAGGCCGATTACTGTAGTTGATCGACCAATCTAAATAAAGATCAGGGTCATTTAGCCGCGTTATTTACCTTTTCCATTGTCCAAGCCATGCGGGTACCCTCGGCCTTCTTCTCCCAGCCAATCATGAGATGGTATGTGGGAGTGTGGCGGAGTGAATAAAGAGCGTAGGCGGCTGGCGAAAAAACGGTCGTGAAGGACCGAAACAAAGCTGTCAGAAAGCAAGCGAGACAAGGACCAATTGCCCAAGAAAGGAGATATGAATCACGTGCAAGACCGGGCAGTTCCACCCCGAGGGCTTCGATGGGAGGTCGAAGCCAGCATAAAGCGGAGATCCGTTTCTCGATCATTCAAATGTTCAAGAGCGAGAGGGCTGCTTCGATAAGAGTCCGTTGCTCGCGAAAACGCTAGGACAAATAGTCGATAAAAGTTAGATCGAGGTTAATCGGGACGCCGATAACAAGTTTTTAATAAAGGGCGTGAGGATGGTCAGGCTCGCTGACTCCTCTCGCATGAGGAAACGTTTCTCGAATTCGTGAGTTGCCCAAACATTATGAATCTTATCGTTATCGTCGTGAGCGGGGACATGGCAACAGCAAGCGAAGCGTTTCATTCTGGCGCTTGTCAGGGTCCCGGCGCTCCGTACTTGACATATCCCAGGAAGTGCGTCATAGCCGACATCATGACCCACCACCAATACTCGCAATCTTGGAGTGCCAACAACATATAAGCATCGGATCGACTTCGACTCTTAGGTCTAACGAGCACTCTCAATCAAAATTTCGTTCGCTGCCTTTGATACCAGTTATCTATACCCATTTTGGTGAGCAATACGGGGATTCGCGAAATACGGTACCGCCTAATAAGACCGGATGCTCTCTATTTCATAGAACCAATATGTCAGGAGATCTTTCAGAGCTTCTCTTCCTTGCTATTGGGTGGTTTGGCTGGAAGAGCGCCGCAACGACTTTCTTCATCAGTGTTGTTCTGCTCTTCATTTTGAATGTTAGGAGCGGTCAGTCCCATCTACCCACTATTTTGGTTCTAAACTAACGTTTCTACGAACAGATGTCGACGCGAAGACGTCGTACCGTGCCGTCCTCGCCAGGCGACGAGCAAATCCACAGGAGATGGAATACACTCTTGCCATAACAACAGGATTTTTCCTTTTCATGATCATCGTCCCAACAATTGCTAATTTATTAGGTCTCTAGCCTGGATGTATTTTTTAAACAATCTCCCACATTTATTTCGCGTTATAGTATCATAATGTAGTTCGTGAAACTGCCTAGCTACGTGGCTCCCAAAGACCCTCGTTTCATCGATTTTCAGAGCCTGATTACAAATTGGCATGCCGCACCCTGGACTCGTTTCCCTTCCTTCCTCCACACAAGCCTCGCCAACAACACGCAACCACTACAGTTTTACAACCACCACCCCCTCGACTGCGCCTGTCTTGAGACTCTCTCTTGCTTGATAGACCATATGATTTATTTAGGTTTCGACTTGGGGTCTCAAACTTGGTCGCTCTCTATTGGGAGGCAGCTTATCGCTGACGACATGCTCAAACCTAGGGTTATGCTATCGTCCCCTACCGCCCCCCACCTTTCTCCACGCCATTATGAGCGCCCAATACCTCTTAGACCTCGTCTCTTATCTCGAATCCCCACTTGACCTAAAAATTACGAGTTTAGTCAACTCTATTTCGTGTCCGCGGATCCGGCGGCTTGAACTTCGCCTGCGCCGGTCTAACTAGCTCCTTATCTTCGCTCTGGGTAACTCAGCTTCCGCTTGACGCTTTCTCTCCCCCGTTTTCTTCCTGCCATGCCTGGTGTAATTTGTTACCGAAATCCGCCTCAAGACTGTGCTCTACTTGGTCACTTGTATCGCTCTTCCCCGAATTCTGAGTCGGTTGTCCGGTCAACTCGGACTGAGCGACATCCTTCGCGTCGCTCGGTGGTTCCTGCTAGATTTCGTGCCTCGGCTAGTACTGGAAACTCTGGGAATCATGTACTTTGGGGTAACGGAAAGACTGTCTCGCTTCCGCTATTGCTCTTTCTTGCACCCGAAGTCGTCTTACTAGTTCTTGAAAAGCTCCCTGGTCCTAATATCCTGTGTTGCCGATCCGTAAGCTCTGAACATCTTTGCCTAATATATATTCTTTATCTCTAACCTTGGGGGTGCATGGCATTAAAGGTATGTAAACTTCTCAAACAGTTCATCGACAATTCCGCGAAACTGCAATACATCGCCGAAGCGGACGCGCGTGGGCTCGAACCATTCCGCAATGCCAACTGCGCACGGCTATGCGTATCCCGCTTACTCGCCCGTGAACGGAACTGGACCATGTTCGGTTCGATCCCGGGCACAAACCTTCGTCTGAACCGCCCCAACCCAGACGAGGCTCTGCGTATTACTTACGACTCGGGACGGCTGTTCGCATTAAGCGGGTCGAAAATGTTAGTTTATCCGCTCTATGCGGGATGTTCGCTGGCGGTTCGGGAGTATGACCTGCCGGAACTTGAGGACTTCCCGGGCGTTGAATTCATTCCTTTTGGGGACTATATTGGATTTACCATTTTAGGGTCCGTTTAACGTCATATTTGTTTTTTTTTTATTGTTCTGTGCTGACAAATTGGTTTAGGGCGATTTACGTTGTCTCGATAGGTTTTAATGAAGTTATCCGAACTTTGCGAATACCGCGGAGGGGAAATATCGATTCACTCCGATTTCACGGTGACTTCGTTGCGGCACTTTTTCATCCGGAGCTCCAATGCACTGGAGTATTGCTATGGAATTGGAAACTCGGAAAGCTTATAGACGTGGTAAGTCTAATGAGTCGAGTTGAAAATTTTGCTCACTTACCCAACCTGGCTTATCAGCTTCACTCTGTTCACTCACCAACGCTTTCTTTTGCTTTTCTCGACCACGACGAAATCGCACTTGTCCGCACAGACAGGGGCGCTGGCTCCGCTCGCCTCGACGTCTATGCGTTTGGCTCGGGCCTTGCTACACTTCATTCTTCCCTGGCTCTTCCCGACACACACCCTACCAAGTGGTATGCAAAAGCCATTATTCATGCGGGCAGAAATGACGCCAAGCTCGGTTGTGAGGCAATGCAATGTGATCGGGGGGTTCTTGCGCTAGAGCTTGAGCTGCGGGTCCGTGCCCCACACGACCCGACTACTGCAACTATTGATCGAAGTCTCTCCTTACTTCTGGTCGTGAACAAAAAAGCACTGAACGACCGTTCCCCGGCTTCGAATGCAGCGTCAAATCCAGTCCCGTGGGTGAAGTGGTCGAGCGGACGGCACCGAATCTTAACGGATGTACGGATCGCGGATCAGTCTGCTATATGGGGCCATCGCATCGTGGGATTTCAGACGGGAGGCGAACCAGGGAAAGTCGCGCTGTTTGACTTTTGTCCTGTCGGCGTGCGTGCTGTGTCGAGCGTCTGGACCGCGACAGTCAATTCGTGGGGAGGAAGCAGGGGGATTGGCGCTTCAGGAGGGATATCAGTGCGCGCGGCGCTTGCTCAACGAGCGCGAACACTCGTTCGAGCTAGTGACCCGGGCGTTACCCGAGGGTGGTTTGAAGGGATGGGGCGGCAGAACAGTCAGATGCCATATGTGGTTTCGGTCAGACGAGGAATGGTCAACGCTCAAAGTATAGTGCTGGACGGGGAGCGGATTGTGATGATGGTGAGTGAAATCCGCCGCTTCTAGCCCATCTAATTGACAAGTGTGGTTGATAGAAGAGCAGTGGAGCTGAAGAAGACGAGATGGTATCAGCGGTGACTTGGTTTGAACTCTCCGCATGATAGTAGTGCATATATCTTACTATTGCGTTGTTTTGTATCCTTCTTAGTACTGTAGGATCTGTATGTTCGAGTGTTACCTGTGAACGATGTACGCTTTGTCTACATTACAATTTGGTGTCTGTTTGTTGTGCGCATCTCGGCTCGCCCAGTCGTGATACATCCCAAATCCAGGCACCGATGCTGTAGCGCCCAGCGCAGTTGACCAGCCATTTTAGTGCGTATGACGTAGCCTCAGACTACATGCTCGACTTTTTATGCCTGAAAGGGCAGATTGAAAGGCATTGTGCCGGCCAGTGGTCTCCATTCCGGCACAGTGTGCCACGACTGAAATACCATCGTTACGAGTAGACGCTGCTCAAATCTTCCCGCTCATACCTCCTCTTCGAAGCAGGTGATTTCGAAAATGAAGGCATTCATCCAGAGAGGTTTCAGCCGTTCCAACGAACAGCCGAAAGGTAAAGTCGCTATCGACTACGTACGGCTAACTAACGACAACAAACTACCTATAGGCCAGCCACCGCCACAAGTGATTTATGTACCGGCCTATTCTAGTTCTGCTTATCCCGCGCCCATGCACCCCGAAGAATACCAACAGCAGCGGGTTGAAGTGAATATGGCTCCATACCACATGGTTGCACAAGAGACATATGCATCTGCCCCCAGACCTCGCCCATCTACGATTGTTACTTCATTTGGTCCGTTTCTAGCGGAACCAGATCGACAATTCGACTCAAACATTTTATCCACAGGGCATCGCCCCTCAATCGAGTCCCCCAATGGAAACGGGAATCATCAACGAATACCTTCAAGTGCTACCGCTCCCCATGACCCTTCTCCAGGGAACGGGTTTATTTCGCCACAGCATCGATCGGGGCAATCTTCACAGGCTCAACAGAACTGGGAATTTTCGCTGGCCGCTGCCCCTACCTTGTATGACCTGGACTCGTTAAAGTAAGCGCGCGTATTGCGTTAGGGTATTTGCTACAATTCTGATTTAGATGCCTACATAGACGCCATGATCTCGTATTTTTGGTGTGCGATTCCACTTCGATGGCTCAAGACGACAAATGGCAACAATGCAGAAAGGTCTGCTTACAACTCACACAAGTTGCGCTGGAATACGACCAAGACGGAATTGAGGTCCATTTCCTTAATAACGACTTTGAGAGGTCGAACGAGAACTTTCTGGTGCGCCCGCTCAGCAGTGTTACTCGCTAATTCTACGTCTAACTTTATTAATACCCAAAAGAATCAGGAAGACGTCGAGGAGTTCCTTAACCGTGTGCCAGTACCATCGGGAAGTTCGCGGATTAGCGATAAACTAGATCAGCTCATTTGCGAGTACCGCGGGGTCCTGAAAGATTATGTTGGCACCCGACCGGTCAGGCGTTGGCGAACCAACCCTCCCAAGAAGACGATATACATTGTGCTCACCGATGGAAATAATACCGACGCAGAGGTCGTTGGGAATATCATTGCCAAAATGGCGTATTACCTGGACGAGATTGACGCGCCAAACACACAATTCGGCATCGAATTCGTTCAGATTGGAGAAGGCAGCGATTTCTTTCGTTGGTTGGACCGTGATATGTATCTTAAGCAGCAAGTCCGGGTAAGTTTTGCTCCCTCGGCTGTGGTTTGTGACTCTCTCGATATAGATTGGCTAAATGCAGTTGTGTCCCTTCTAAGGACATCGTTCGCACCGCGACCTATAAAGGCGAAACTCTCGACAAGGCTGAAATCGGGGCAATCCTGTTAGGCTCTGTGAATGGAAACGGTTAGTGGAATCGAGTAAATTTTGATTCTCTCTTCATACTTCTCAACACGAATCATACTGGTATTCTTTCTCGGAGTTTTCTTCAATATCTTTTATGCAGTTGGTGCTCCATATATATGCGAGCGTTACCGTGTCAAAATAAATGTATCATTCACGTGAATTCTTGTTCCTGGCACGGGACCGTTTCATTTAAAATTCGGATGGGTCTAATTTCTTCCTTGGATTTTGCCCCACTCGATTTCAAAATTAAAGTCTCCTGTTAGCCAAATAGAGGGGGCCTGGGAACCAGGTAACGTACGCTATCCGCTATCTTATAAGGGCAGCATATTTTGGAGGTGTTGGCGTTTTTCTTTTGCCCTCCACCATGAGTCATGTTGTAGTTATTGGAGCTGGTGAGCTCGGGATCGCACGAGTTGTTAGAGATCACTAATATGGCCAACAGGGGTGGTTGGGCTCTCGACGGCTATTCGAATTCAAGAGCTTGGCCATAAAGTAACCATTTTGGCAGAATATATCCCCGGCGACAAGAAAACCATTGAATATACTAGCCCATGGGCGGTAAGTGATTTGCTTTGACTCTGCGCCCCAAGACAGAGACTTAAGCGATAAGCAGGGAGCCCATCATGTCAGTCTTGCCGGGGATGATATTAGACAGCAGAGTACGTCCCATCCTTGGGCTAATTTACCCTCACTCAAATCTAGATTAAGTCATGGATCGGGAGACATTTCAAGTCATGTGGAAAATGTCCGAAGTCGGTCATCCTGCAGCAGGATGTTTCATGCGGGTCCCTCAGCGCGAGCATTTCATCGGCACGCGCGGTTCATATGTCGGCTTAAATGTCATGCCGGATGTAAGACTCCATAAATGCTTGAGAATTCCTCATTAACTATCTATAGTTTCGAGAACTAGACTCTTCGGAGTTCGCACCAGGTTCCGACTCGGCTTTCAGTTTTACGACGGTGACAATCGACACGCCAGTTTACCTCCCTTACCTACTATCTCAGTTTCTAGGCAAAGGAGGCTCAGTTGTGCGAGCGAAAGTTATGCACGTTTCTCAAGTCGCTCAAGGTTCATACACGCCCACAAAGCCCGGTGAGCCACTTACATTTTGTCTCGACTCGGTGTTAACACGATTATACGTGTAGATGCCATCGTCGTTTGTGCGGGACTTGGAGCTCGCTCTCTTGGAGGGGTCGAGGATAAAGACGTATATCCGATCCGAGGCCAAGTCGTACTGATTCGAGCGCCATGGGTGAAGTTCGGGTGTACGCAGAGTAAGACTGATGGCACATGGTCATATGTAATTGCCCGACGGAGTGGAGACGTAAGCGAACTGAACCACACCAATCCGGGTCGCTGAAAAGTCCCACTTGTTCAGGTTATTATTGGAGGAAGCCGAGCCGCTGACGATTGGTACCCCCACCCTCGACCGGAAGTAACGGAGGATATCATTACCCGCGTGCTTGCCATCGCTCCTGAAATCGCTCCCCCTGAGTCAAGATCGAATGGGCGCACCCCAACGGTCGACGATGTCAAATCTATCATATTGGAAGCCGGATGCGGACTGCGTCCAGGACGTAAGGGCGGAATTAGGTTGGGCGTTGGAAGCGTTGATTGGTTTGACGGCGATGTGCCTAGGTCAACTCCCCTTGTGTTCAATTATGGGTGTGTACCCTATTCCACTTCAGCAGTTTTACGGGACAGGGAAATAAAGGCGCATACTGATTCAATTCCGTCAGACACGGTGGATATGGCTATCAGTCCTCTTGGGGATCGGCAGGGATGGCCATCGACTTACTCGTAAAGGTTCTGCCGAAGCCCACCAACTAATGTACTATAAGTGATGGGGCTTCGTAGGGCCAATCCCATACTGTAATTATGAAACATTTCTTGAAATAAGTTACTATCTACAAGCTCGGGATGAAATTAGTAGGAATATGGGAGGTTATACCAACCTCTAAATGTGCCACTTCTGGGTTGATGGGTGAGGCTTGCAACGATGCACTTACCTACAGTCACCCCCGAGCTTCTGTGGGTTGAGAGTACACTTGGGGGTGAACCCTCTGCCACTACCGGATATGTAATAACGGGGTGTTGGGACTAAGAGATCTTATCATCCGAATCTTGTCACTTGCAAAGTTACTGGGCTTTTTGGCATCAAGAAATATACGGGAAGCGGGGCAGATAAATCAGTGGGAACATTATGTCGCATTCATGTAACGATATACTGAAGAACTGGGATACTGTAATGAGAAGTGCAACGTTTTGTTGTGGAAGATCTTCCACCATGCTTCCGCCTCGCCACTCGAGTAAGAACCTTATCTATAGGGGTTAGGCATTTCCTATAAACCCCCTCAAAGGCACATCCCAGATCCCTGAGGCTGTAACAATCATCGTTCCTGACTATTAGCGCGCAAGAAAGCCCTCGAGTATTCAGCTATGCCTATATTGGCTTTGGTAGTTACGCCACCCTGTTTTTACATTCTAACGACCCACACTGTCCGAACAAAATGAAGGTCTTTCACGGTTGCATCCGATAGAATATATAACTCTTGCCAACGTTGAGAATAGGCCATTCTGTCCCTCAGCTAGTATCGCTCGAGCTCACTGATAATGTCTGGCCCAGAGGAAACTTCGTACACTATTGAAGCACTTCCCTTTCTGCCAAACTATCAGCGATTTACGTTAACTTTGCTACCTCGCGATGGCGAACTAGCGCCTGTGTATGTCAAAGCGACTCTGGCGAATAATATCACCGATTACGAATTCGACAATCCTGAGGACGCAATATTCAATTTATCATCCGTGCTGGGAGACGAAAAAGGCGAATTCGTCTGGGGTCGGGTGGGGTTTGAAGCAAATGCTAAGGGTTTGAACATCACTGTCGACGATTCAACTCATGAACAACTGCTTGTTGCTCAACTAAAGAATTCAGCGGGAGAATACCAAGAAGCAAAGTTGAGCTTGCACAAGCACTTGGACATAGTCGAGTATCTAGACAAAAAATCTCGGGAGGTTATGCGCAAACTGGGAGAAAAACAAGACACGTCAAAGGTGATTGGTGCGATCTTACGAAGAAACGTGGACTGACCGATTCAATAAAGCGCTCGGTGGTGCTCTGTTTCGATGGAACTTCAAATCATTTCAGCAATCTTGTCAGTCCATACCTACCAGATAAAGGGACCAAACTAACGCTTGACATTAAGAATACTAATGTAGTCAAATTCGTTGAACTCCTGAAAAAGAACGACCCTGCACAGCAAGTGGTGAGTCTCTCGCCGAACTCCGTGAAATAGCGCTTACAATCTTTAATAGGTATATTACCAGGTATGATTGCGCGAGATGGTCCATAGTTTAGTGTGGATAACAATTGGAACAGACCGGCGTAGGCACATATGCGCCTCCTGGGATGTTAACAAATTTTGGCTTGACGGTAGCGGCAAAAGCAGACGAGGGGATTGCCTGGTATGTACCCCTTCAAAATCATTGTTTTAACCGACGAATATTCAGTTAGAACACTTTAGGTTTTTATACCAACACGTAGGACCTTGCCATCCTACTTTTATTTGGAAGTGGTGATAACAGTATGCTGGGTCATAGGTACTAGATGGGTATAAGTATCTCATGCAAACCTATCAGGGTAAGTATGTTGTCAAGTGGGTTCGGCGTGACTATACCAATGTATTGACTTCGTCTTTGCTTCAGCTGGGGATAGAATTAGCATATTTGGGTTCTCACGGGGCGCATACACTGCACGAGCCCTGGCTGGAATGATTCATTCGGTGGGTTGAGACTCGATCTTTAGTGTATAGGTACTGAAACCCTGCTTCGCCTAGGTTGGCCTACTCCCAATGCACAACATCGGTAAGTGTTTTTGCCGCATATATTCGTTCTATAGGTCTCAGAACCTTGTCCCAGAACATGCGCCATTTGCATATCAAATATACGAAGCTTCCACAGAGGAGAAGAAAGGCGAGACTAATAGGCGTTTTTTGCCACATGGTAAGCTTCGTTTTCAGTATCATTTGTTGACTTAGAAACCTCAAAACACAATATTCATACCGTAATCTGCAGACAAGAATAATACTTTACCACAAAATGTCGATCCTGATGACTTCAAACGAACATTTTGTATCCCAGTTAGGATCGCTTTTCTTGGGGTATGGTAAGCTGCTGATTCCGTATTACCCCCATTTGCCACTAATTATCCATATAACCACATAGGGACACCGTCGGCAGTGTTGGTGAGGCTCTATACTACTTATAACGCTCTGACTGTGTGACTGAAACGCGTTGCAAAAATCAGGTGCCTTTAAGCGGAAAGAATTGCCTTGGATCGAGTACAACCCAAGTGTTCATATTTTCAGGTGTGTGTCCGCAAATGCCCTATCTCTGCATTCCTCTAATTTAGTTTCAGGCAAGCACTTGCGCTTGATGAGAATCGCGGAAACTTCATTCCTAGCGTATGGGATCATTCACGCACAGACGTAAACTATCAAGACGTGCTCGAAGTATGGTTCAAGGGCGGTCATGCCGATGTTGGGGGTGGGGCCATCCCTGGGGAGGATGTCACCACCATCCAGCTGCTAAGCCGGCCCTTGTTGAGCAATATTACTCTACGTTGGATGGTACGGCAATGCTTCGAGCTCGATACGAACATTATTTTCGATCTCGATGCTGTGCGGCGCTACCGAAAAGCTTGTATATTGGAACTTCGTCCCCTCGACGAAGACAACACCCAGCTTCAGGAGCGGATCGATAGGTTGGACGAGGTCGACATAGAACCTAAACCCTATATCGCACTGGAGGATACTCCCTGGTGGAACCTTTTAGAATACATACCCGTTCCGAAGTTATCCCAGCTAGGTGAACGCTCTCACCCGAAAACCGCATATAGGTTTGTCTTTGCTATCTCTGTTTATGTTCTGGGTTTATTCTTTATCGTCTTAGTCCGAATGCCGGCGCGTCACGTTGCATCAATTATCGAGAAGCCGATCCCATCAGGCTGCATTGCTCGGTGGTCAGCTTTGCCTTGAAAGACAAGAAATATATTCCGGGCGCAACCTGGTATGGCTACGAAAAAAACACATGGCCCGAAATCGAGGAGGGTGTGATGTCAAGTATCATATCTGAAGAGGATGAAGTTAGGGAATATCTGAAGATGAGCTGGGAAGTGCCAGAAGCACAGGGAAGCTGGCTAAACCCGCGTACATGGTCTTGGTGGGGTAGAACTAAGTGAAAATATTGGAATTAAATCATCAATGTACAGTTTCGGTTTGTGCTGAGAATCTATGCGGAGTGTATAACCGGTAGTAGTAGTGCGTGGCTACCTCCCATATTTGGTCAAAATCGGACTCGTAGTGAAGTAAGAGTTATCTCTGAGCGTCGATATCTTCGGTGGGCGAGCCCGGCAAGGTTCGGATATTAAGGATTCGACGCCCGACTACTTGTGCTCATTTGCGAGTCTCTGGAGCGCTCCAGGGAGGTGTCGGGCAGTCCTTAAAAATGTGCGCCTCCGTTGGCTATATGGAGACCCTTCACGTTCGAGGATGTGTTCTCTGCAATTTCCAATTATAACGTCAGATCCTCCTAAAGCCGAGTCGCCGATCTCGATCACGCTTCGCTCTCTACCACATTCCTCGCGTGCTTAGGATGGCTTGCGTAACTGTGCTTGGTGCTGGTAAGATAACTTGTCCGCCAATATGATTCGCAACATCGATCCGTACATTATTCAATACAGGCGTTGTTGGCCTTTCAACTGCAATACTTCTCCGGGAAAAAGGGCATGACGTGAATATCATTGCAGAATCTCTCCCCGGAGATCAAAAGACAATCAATTACACCAGTCCGTGGGCAGTAAGTTCGGCCTCTCTCCAGAGGGGCATTCTACTGACAGGTACCATTGAAGGGAGCGCACCACGTAAGCCGCGCCGAAGGGGACAAAGTTCAGCAAAGTGAGTTTCGACCCCTTAGTCTTGTTTTTGTGTTTGTTTTTCTCCTCGTATTTATGATACCAACAACTGTGTGTAGAATACGATAGGCGTACATTTGAGATTATGTGGGGAATGTCTGATAAAGGACATCCAGCGTCAGGTTGTTTTATGCGATTGCCCCAAGTAGAACATTTCGTCAAACAAGACAGCGCTGTCTACTCTCCATATGACTTTATGCCTGGTGTGAGTTAACATTCAGATTAAAAAGTGTAGTCACTAAGGCCACTAGGCTAGTACAAATTCACAAGCGACGAGGGCCAGTTCAAGGTGACCGTCGAATTCGAGACGGTGACGATTGATACAGGCGTTTATCTCCCCTACCTATTATCGAGTTTCCTCGCGAAGGGGGGAAAGGTGTTTCGCCAGAAAGTAGGACATGTC
Organism: Ceratobasidium sp. C01; assembly: GCA_025200755.1. Taxonomy (NCBI): domain Eukaryota; kingdom Fungi; phylum Basidiomycota; class Agaricomycetes; order Cantharellales; family Ceratobasidiaceae; genus Ceratobasidium; species Ceratobasidium sp. C01. The sequence continues at coordinate 23,732 of JANWGL010001058.1, forward strand.
ATGCAAGTTGCAGAGGGATCTTATACCCCTCGAAAGCCTGGTATGTTTATACAATCTCCTTCCTGCATGTCATATCGTATATGCTTTGATTATCCAGATGTTATCGTTGTCTGTACCGGCATCGGATCTCGCTCTCTTGGCGGTGTCGAAGACCAAGACGTTTATCCCGTTCGTGGCCAAACTGTCCTTATACGTGCTCCATGGATCAAATTCGGCATCTCAGAGAAAACCCCCGAGGGAATATCGTATATTATTCCTAGACAAAGCGGAGACGTAAGCCTAGAAAATTTTTGAACCACGATAACTGAGATTTACATAGGTTATAATTGGCGGCACGTATGGTATCAACGATTGGTACCCACACCCTCGGCCGGAAACAGTGGATGTCATTATTCAACGCGTGTTGGCATTGTCCCCTCTTATCGCCCCGCCTGAGTCTCGTGAACACGGCCGAAAACCAACTGTCGAAGATGTTAGATCCATTATGATCGAGTCGGGATGTGGTTTGCGTCCAGCTCGGAAGGGTGGAATCCGCCTAGAGACGGGATCCGTCGAGTACATGCGTGATGGGAAGAGCTTCGCAACACCTTTGGTGTTCAATTATGGGTGCGTGGGCATCACTAGTGTAGAAAAACAGCGCTCATGGTCATTGTTTTCAAAATCAGCCACGGCGGACAGGGTTATCAGTCCTCGTGGGGAACCGCCGAGAGAGCGGGAGAACTCGTGGATCAAGTGTTAACTGTATGATCTGTCTTCACAATGCGAAGCTTTTCGGTCCCACACAGCTAGATTTCCCCCTAATTAGTTCAATAGCTGTCTATCAAGATAATCTAAGGTGGTAGGATCCCTCACGCCTGGGGTGAAGCGACCACTTCGCACGCCTCGTTCCCCATCACACCATTCACCGTGCTTAAAAGACAACAAAAAAGGGCGATTGAACAAGAATATTCACTTGAGCAAAGCATGTAGTATCTCTATCAGAGGAAGCGCGTGACCTTGACGAGCAAGGTGATCTGGATAGCAAAGCCATTATCGAGTATAAGAGAGGATATGGACCTTACACACTCTAGTATCGAGTGTCTCATACTCGAGCCAAGGACCGTAGTTTGTTGCATTTGGTGGGTTGAAGACCGAGAATACTCAATCAAGCTCTTCGCTGAGGGGATGGGGGAAAGCACGTATCCTATAGTGAGTGCGGAAGACGTCTATGGGTGCGAAGGAGGGAAGACGCCCGGTCTGTCTGATATAACATTCCCACGATGAGCGAAGTTGCCTTTCTACTGGGTCTAGCGCTTTGCAAAGGCAAAAAATGAATACTCTGGGAGATGTATCGCCACACGCACATTTGTTGTTATGATAGATAAAGGTGGAAAACATCATGTGGAAAACATCATTGAACTGCAGCCATAGTGGTCTACAAAATTCGACAATATGGGGTCATAAAGTCCCCCCCCTTTTAGCAATATCACCTCCGGGGCTACGGAAGGGTGAATGAACTCGTGTTTTAGGGGCCTCAGAAAAGTTAATTATATAATAATGCACCTATAGGCTTGACTAAATCTCTCGGAGAACATACAAAAGTGGACTATATGCGCGGTTTACCAGTCTCTTTTCGGACTCGAATATCAGCCAGCTCGGACGGCCTAGGTATCAAAGCTGCAAGAGCGGGTCATACTTGATGCCTGGATGTGATTTTTTGTAACCGGCTAAACAGTACATTAGAGCGTAAAGCATATTCATTGTTATTCATGTTCAGTTACAATAATTCCCCCCCTCCCACTAACGTTGCGTCTCTCAGTATGGGAACTAAAAGGCCGCTCGAGGCTGATGCTGTATGTTTTGCAGTCCCTTTGATGATCCCACCTGCACAAATACCTTAAAAAAACGTTCCAGTTCCATAATATGATACTACTAACCGAGATCAACTCCGTAAGCAGGCCCTCTTCGTTGCGGTTTAGCTTTGCAGAGAGGCTGGCCTTCAGACAAAATAGGCATTAGTCATGAGGGTACCTTGATTACACCGGAACAAACTCACAACGACACGCTTAGAGTGAACATGGCGACTGACTGTGGCTCCAGAGGTAGCTTGTACGCCTTCTGGTGGCGGCAAATTCGGATCTTCATTGAGCATGTCGGTATCTATGAACGGCTTCTCCCTTGAAAGCGTTATCGACCCGGACCCGATCTGCATCTTCCCTTCGAGATCGGACGTGAAAACCACGTTATCGAATTTCTCCCCTGGGCGGAAGCGGTCTGGTAGAGTAGCGTTGGGCAATCGATCTTTAGTACGCGGGAAAGGCTGCATCGCAACTTCGGGGAAGGGAAGTTGGGCGTATACTAACGGTCGTTCAGAACAGTTGTTGGCAAGCCCATTGACCTCGACCTGGTCCGCGGACAGCTGGATATTCGGAGCGGCGGTGTAAACGTGGTCGATGTGCGTTTGGTTCTCCGATCCGTAAAGGAAGAAAGGCATAGTGGAAGTGGGGTATGGGACGAGATCCTTATAGCCAAGCGAGCGATGGGCAACAATTTCAATATCTGTGAGAGTTCCTTCGGCAAGATGAGGGCTAGGAAACCATTAGTTTAATATCAACAGCAGCGCAGGAATGGAGTCGCTCACGGATCGAGGCTTGACGGAATGCCAACATCAAGAACAACGTCTAAACTCCTATTAGCCAAAATCTCCTCCAAGGTGGTTTGTGTCTTGTTGCGCAGGGTGAAGATATCTTGTTGGTTGGCTTTACGGGCATCGACGTACTTTTGCATCACGTCGCCAGGGAGCTTGCCGCTAATGATCAGCTGTTGACGATGGTTTTCCATATTGAACATAGCGAAGTGCACGAGGAACACTCGATTCTCTGTCCCTTGCATAAGGAAACCATGGAAATCAGGAGTGAGCGTGTTTCGGTGCTCCAGAACCTTCCGCTCCTCTAGAATAATCTTTTGAAGTGCGGCGGCAACTACATCCGTCATCCCGCTAGCAGTTGGCCAAGGTGACATCACAACGTTAACCAACGTGTAGAGATCTTCCGGGCCCTGAGGCAGTCCAAGGCGTTCTTTGAACTTCGAGAGACAGCCGCCGTAGTTTTTCTGCGAAAGCTGCGTCGACGTCAAGATTAGTGGTATTTTGCCGATTTCCCCGCCGGTAGGTATCGAAAGCTTTTCGAAGATCCGTTTGTTGAGATAGTTTGCCTCGAAGATGTTCTCATTGATGCGACCATTGAGCTTGAAGTTTACCGCAAACGCGTTGATCGATAGATCTGAGCCCATCCGGAGCACAAGTTCCCAAGCATCAGCGTCCTTTACCAGATCCCTATTGGACTCAGGTATGATTCGCTCGCGAATAAACTTCTTTTCAGCCTCCACATCACCACCTTTCTCCTCGGCTGGAAGAAGATTCAATGGAACAACGATTGCTTCGGATTCGTCTGTCGACATAGTGGCGAGGTGTGCATACATCTTATCCATTTCACGTCAGATCTGAACACGTTCGCAAGAGAGAAAAAATACCTTGACCGCGCTGAAAGCCGCTTGACCGAGGAGCTGGCCATATCCTTCTGGATTGAGCCCAATAATAGTATGCGACGCCCATACCGCAACGGGCGCCGCACCGGGTTTGCTGCGACATTTAGCTCCGATAAGTATCTTCTAAACAAGGACAAGTTCTACGATTGGCGTACCTTCCTTCCACACCATATATTCCAATACTCTCCTCGCCACGGTACACGATTGGGCTAGTCCACGTTATAAGATATCGCATGCGATGATCACGATAAAGGAGGCCACCCGCGGGGTATTGGATGTATCCACTCTTATGAGGGTCGACGGTAATAGAATCGCAGTAGCGGAGATGCACAAGACTTTCGATAGTCGTCGGTTTTAGTGGAAGAGTAGGAACAAAGTCATCCTGGGGAAGCTGAGCAAATTTCCGGTGGTGCTTCAAACACGACTTTTGGATCTTTTCTGGGATTGCTGACATGAAATACGTCCCCCAAGCGCCGTCCGCATGAAGAACAAAGCTGAGACCTTTCTTCCTGAACTATAAGAAGAATACTATCAGTAATTAGCCAAATCTGCTGGATCTAAACCTAGCGTACCTCTTCGCGGACAGCTACAATATCCTTGAGTGGGTCGCAAGCACCGTGCTCTGTGGATCCAATGATTGCAACAACCGCGTAGACTGCACGCTGCTCTTCCAAGCATCGTTCAAGTAGTTTAGTTAGGTCCTTTGTATCCATCCGGGCTGAATTGTCCACAAGAACACTTTCGACGTTGACACGACCAATGCCCGTGATAGCTAAAAGGCACGTCAAATCAGTCGTTGTTCTGGGCTGACAGTGTGGAACATACCTGCTCCTTTGGGCCAGGAGTAGTGCATTGTTGCGCTAGCAAAATAGGCCATGGGTTTGATGTTGTATTCACGCTCAAGCTGGTCTTTGCCAAGTGTCTGGACGCTATGAGGTTCCAATGCTTTCTGCAGAAATGCAGCTGTGACGCCATATTCCTCATTCAGTCGGGTAGGAATGTCGAGAACTTCGGATGGTGGGATGTTCAGAAGCTCCCACGTGGTGAAATCCTTGAGTAACTTGTCCCGCGGTGCTTTCTCGTCCTGGACGCAAGTTCGAACATAGAAGGTATCCGCGATGAAACTAAGCTCTTTCTTCATGGCCCGCCTTAGCGAGAGGGAGTAAAATTTGAGGTTACGAGCTAAATATAACTCAGCATGAGTCACAACCAAGCTATCGAATACAAAGCGTACCTGCCCACATCGATTCCAGATTGGCCACGGTGCCATCACAAGTAATATGGCCCCATCCGAGTGGCGTTCGTGCTTGATCGGTGTTGAACCCAACAAGGTTGCAGAACTGTGCTCCCACTGCCTTCTCAAAGGCAGTTGTCAAGGGAGAGGCCTCGACTGCAACGTTGTTAGGATTGGCTGCAGCCCGAAACATCCTAGCATGTCAACGAACAGGATCAACTGGGACTCGTGTACTGACTTACCCAGCATGGCTGTAAAGTACGCCACAATTCCGGGCATAGATGTGTCCATGTTCATGTGAGCGTTGTATCTTGGGCTCCAAAATGGCACAGACTGTTGTTTGAATTCTGCTGCTACACGGTGCACAAAGTCGAACAACTTCTGCATATTATCTGTCAAACATAGTTCAGCCAAGGCGTAGAGACAGACTAATTGATAACCATAAAAAATTACCTCGATAAGCATCTGTGGTCTTCATACGAGTAGTAATGGCTGCTGGATCTTCTGGGAAATATGACTCTCGACCGTCAACATGGTAGTGTAAGGCGAGAGAAAGAAGTGTCGTGAGAGAAGATAGGTTTTCGCCGCGAGGGCCCAAGAACCACGCCCCGACAGCGTCATAGTTATCGGGTGGGGCAGAAGGGATGGGTTCGGGCAATGCTGGCATTGAATCAGAGCACAAAATATGAGGTGGTGAATACTAGTCAGAGGAGTGTGCTGAAGCAGTCGTCTGTGGACGCTCCTTGATTTTATAGCAAAATGATCCCTATTGTTGGCCGTAACCTTGCTCGCCTTGTTGATACTGGCTGAAATCTTTACACGGTTCCAAGTCGCAAGACACACTGCATTCAATCTTGGAATCCGCGCATGACAGGGTCATATGGCATTCGGACCTAGCCTCAGCTGGATGCTGTAGAGCTCTGTAGTTGTGAAAAGGATTCTGGACCTGTGTCAAGGAATCTTTTCGGGGATCACCTGCACACTCTAAGACATGGTGTTTGTCGTGTGTCTACTCTTTTTCGGTTATCTCCGCAAGGAGCAAACATATGACAACAAGTCGCGCTATTTTCTGAGACGTTGTGTAAGATAAGCCTCGACTCTAGCTCAATCATTAAATAGTGGTCCGTTGTTGCACTTAATGGCGCCGACCAACCAAGTTTTGTATTGATTTGGGGCTCGTATCCCCACGCATCCCGTCAATATATTACCACGAAATGTTAGAAGAAGTTCTGAGGCTGACCTTGTGATAAAAACTCCTAGACAATTTTCGGTGCTTGTATCTCCGGGATCGGTGTCTCACAGCCTAAGCACTGAACTAACTATGGCATGGCCATCGCCAAAGGAGTCTTCCTATAGATTTGCGAGGAAGGCACTTGCCAAGCAAAGAATCAAGGTGGGGTTAAGTTCGGAGTTGTTGAAGATCTCGCCCCTCGCAAACTGCCGAGTCCGGATCTCAGAGCTCAAAGATCGAGGGTTGCGTCGTGCGTCTACTAGAATTCTGATTCTTTACCTAATTTGAAGATGCATCGACCGGCCCTGTGGAAGTTATACTTACTTTGAGAGCATCTTAATGGTAATTGTAGTAGGGCTATTTCACCGAGGATCGAGTTTACATGCGCATATAGTAGGTAATTATTGCATTTCATGCGAGCTGCCGTGAGTTAAATACACAAGTGAGCCCAAACTTGTTGGCTGTGGGAGCGGGCTAAACTCAAACGGGCAAACGGCAATATTTGATACTCCCGTGCTGGAGGGGAAAGCTGTTAGTTAGGGCAACCTTTAGGTCTCATGTGACACTCTCTTGGGGTGCACGACAATCGTGTTCTATGCCAACCACAGTTGTCAATGGTCCCAGTCAATTCACTTGTTCCAGCTTTGTGTGGACCAGATGATCAGCACCGCAGCTGAATGAAATATTCCGAACATCGATCGCGGGCTATCGTTGAATGTGCGATGACATTTAGGCGACGAGTGGTATCGCCCGTCCCATCCTGGCTACTCAATATCCCACTTGGGTTGCTCAATAGTATCGTCCGAAGGTTTGTCTTTGAGATAAATCATATGGTGCCTTCTTATCAGCCTCGTTGATCACGGGTGCGTAACGAGCATTTCCTTAACGGGTGCCCGTGTTTTCCGGGCCAACTTAAATGCCTCTCGGTAACAGTTCGACCGAGCGGCCAAGACCTTGTCGAAGATTCAGTAAATTGGAGTTGGTGAGTGGCGTTGCGTCCCCTAGAAATAAAGTTAAACGGCACGATGTGCGCCAATGTAGCGTCCAGAACACTTTTTGAACGATTCACAACGGAGATGCAACTGGTCCAGACTAATCCACTAACACGTCCAATGGGACGGGAAACTGCCAAACGCACTAGGCGATGATAAAGAGAATCCACATTCTAGGAACTTCACTTCGAAGAGAAGCGAGGCTACAAATATAAGCGTTATTGCGGTCAGAATAGACTGTAGGTTCTACCAAATGACTCGGTCCGCATAGTTCATACCGCATATATGGTGCCGTTTCCGGCCGCCGGGACGTGACTAGTCCGGGCTGAAGATCCAACACCATTTTAAAGATGGAACAGTCAAAAATTACGCATGCGAGACCTGAGGAACGAAGAGGGAAAACAATTACCTATAAGATAGCATAAGTACGTGAACATTGAGTATGGTTAAGTGAGGGGGAACCTATCTCAGCACAGTGAAGTCGAGTTGAATGAGAGAACTGCGAAGGAGCAAGTATATGTGCACATTTAAACAGTAGTTAAAGCAGGCAGGGAGACGAATCGGATATAAATACAACCGTAAATCATGTGGGAACCCCTATAAGCCTCGGACGCGCACGGCGGGAGCGTGTGATGGAGACACATGATAATTTCAGCCCCACAATCGCGGCACTCTCTCTCACTGTTGGATGATCCCTGTGTCTACGGTAATGTTCTGCCATACCTCGGCTTGGACCTTGTGTACAAGCAGCGCTTGATGAATCCACCAAAAGAAAATAAAAGAGACACGTGACCCGATTACTCAGCACGGACGCCTGAAGCGAAAACTACGTAGGCCCAGAGGAAAGGGGTTGAGCTATAGGTTTAACTAGCGAAATCCCTCACATGTTTTATTATTCGCGTCTGTTGCATGGACCGTTCGGGGTGCTGGAGGCACGTTAGACTCGTGTCGGAGGGAGCTGAGTAAGCAGGCAAGCGCCGAACGAGAGAGAAGGCGCGGCGACGTCGAGAGGGGCGAGAACGACGATGGAGAGTCAGGCAAAGAGTAGGGGCAAAGTAGATAGATAGTATTCGATGTAGAACAGTAGATATACGAGTAAATTGGAGTTGAAAGGCGATGGAGGGCTTCGGACCCTCCAGAGCGCCTTTTATACAAAAAGGCGCATACATGGGAGCAAAGGTGGCCTCAGGCGCCGTGCGAAAGAGACCGTGGGCTCCGAGGCAAGCAAAGAGAGAAACAGAGAGAGAGGAACGGAACGGAGAGGAACGGAGGCGTAGCCGAGCGGAGTCTGAACGTCGGGAGAGGTAAACAGCTCCCGACGACCCGAGAGAGTATCGGGAAAGCCGAGCCGATAGGTTTTTGGTTGGGGAGAGCGACGGGTGGGAGGTACGCGGTCGTGAGGTCGCTTGGGAAAAGGTACAGGCAGTGGGGCGTGTAGACGGCGGCGGAGGAGGGGAACGGAGGCGCGAGTGTGACATGGAGTGACGCCTGGCGCTTAACTAGGTGGCTGTGGTGTTACGAGGTGGTCCGTAACAAGGCAGGGACTTATGGTGTCTGCTGACAAAGCATTGGAAACAGGCCGGCGCTTAGCAGCAAACGTTTGTTGTTCGCAACTTTTGCAGTAGCCACCATCCACGATTTTTGCAGCAAGCCGAGCGTCCCATCGGAACTTGGTGCACCTCTGGTCATACTGGAAGTAAGTAGCCATTGAAAATCTATTTATGAGCTCAAACTAATGACTGATTGTCGAACTTTATAAACGATAGGTGAAAGGTGCGAATTAAGGTTAGCAAGGAACTCTTTGCGTTTATATGTAACTAAGGCTCTTCTGAAACCAATAAAACTTGTCATTAATTTCAAAGGTGCTCAAACTCTCATGCTCGCTCTTCAGCAAGATGTTCTTCCTCCAAGTGGGGTCGAGTTCGCAAAATGCATGAGGCTTACCCATTCAACGATGAATCCTCCTCCAAACTATTCTTCTTCTGGCAACACCCGTCCACGTGTTCTATGCAACCTTGTTGCGGCCCGGAATAACTACTTGCGAGTTTTTGAGATCTTGGAGGAACCGTTGGCGATTTCTGGAAACAATGAAGGCTCTGCGAGTGATCCTGTGCCCGGGGAAATGGAAATGGACTCTCACGGAGATGGGTTTATTAATGTCACTGAGCTTCGGGTGAGTAATATCTTGCTTTTGTCTCTGAAAGTTCCTCATGTGGGTCTCCGGCAATAGGCAGCACCACGAGTTTCTCCTCAGACGGTTCCGAAGTTACATCTGGTTCGGGAACACCGTCTTCATGGGGTAGTTACCGGTCTTGACCAAGTGCAAACTATGGCAACCTCAGAAGATGGACTTGACCGTTTGCTTGTATCCTTCAAAGACGCCAAGGTAAGTGATGTCTCGTGAAATAGCGGACGCGACTTATATCCCTATAGATCGCTCTCATGGAATGGTCCGATGTAGCCTATGATCTGGTCACCGTGTCTATACATACGTATGAGCGCGCCAGTCAAGTGGTGAGTATTCATCGTGCAGTTTTATATTTGCAATAGTGTGTAACAACGTTTCGTTTAGATGGCGAACAACAACCCTCATTTTTCCTCTATACTCCGCATCGACCCGTTGTATCGCTGTGCAGCATTACTGTTACCTTTGGGCGGACTCGCACTACTTCCGTTCTACCAAACTCAAGCAGAGCTTGATATCCTAGACCAAGAGCAAAATGTGACAAGGTGAGCATGTCAGTTGTGTTGATGTTTGACGCGTTTTAATATGGAAAAATTATAGTTTTGCGAAGGAAGTTCCCTATTCCCCGAGTTTTGTGCTCGACTTACCTGCAGACGTGGATGCACGTATCAAACATGTTATCGATATCACCTTCCTTCCTGGATTCAACAACCCGACACTCGCCATCCTTTACCTATCAGATTTCACCAGCACAGGGTAAGTGCTTTGATACGCGTTTTCCAAAGCCAAAACTCAAAGTCTGCCTTAATATCAGCCGACTACACGAGGCTCGTGACACTGCCTCCCTGCTCACAATCACCCTCGACCTAATCAACCGCACCTATCCTATAATCTCACACTCCCCGTCACTCCCACACGACGCTCAAGCGCTCACCGCCTGCCCATCCTCGCTCGGTGGAGTTCTTATCACGAGCCCCGACTCTATTCTTCACGTCGACCAGGCAGGAGGAGTGATTGGACGAGCCTCAAACGCTTGGTCCGCGCGTGTTTCGGCTCTTACGAGTATTGCTGCTCCGGATGTGGCTGCTATGGCGTCTGGTCCGGCTGGTTTGAATCTGGACGGGGCGTTTGTGACATGGGTCTCGCAAGACGACACCGAGGCGGCAGTGTTCCTTCCGGATGGCGGGGTGCGTAGCGTCAAGATCGAGCGTGAGGGGAGGTCGGTGCACGCTTTAAGCATTGGGGGTGAGGTTGGGCGCGTGGCGAGGCCAGAACGTGGCGCAGTATGTGTGGCTGGGGAGAAGGCGATATTCGTTGGAAGTACGGACGGAGAAGCGGTTTTGGTTAAGGTCTTGCGTGGGGCGGCCGTGGAAGAGCCAGCGGAGGAGAGCGATGAGGAGATGGAAGATGAGGACGGTGAGGTTATGTCATTCGGTGGTTTGAGCTTAGTTCTGATTTTCGACTATGATAGATTTGTATGGAGATACGACTGGGCCAACACTTGTGAAAGCGGGAGCTGCATTACAGCCTATTACTGGATTGGTTGTCGTTGATTCCTTACCGGCTTATGGCGGTATCAACTCCATGGTGTTCTCTTTGGCTCGCAATGGGGTACGTATTCACTCGTTCCTCGGGGTTGAATGCCGTAACTCACGGAATTTTAGGACCGGTATGCACCAGAGCTCGTAGCATGCACTGGGGCGGAGAATGTTGGGGGGTTTACACTGTTCCAGGTGCGTTCCTCGTTTGTTCGCCTTGTTCGCCTTTCGATTGAACTTTATTCGTTCCTCCTCTATCAGAAAGATTTGCCGACCCGAACCAAGCGAAAAGTCCCCGCAGTGGGCGGTGCCCGTGGTGTGTGGTCCATCGCACTCCGCAAGCTGTATGGTCCAGAAGGACTCGACACACTCGTTGTTAGCACAGACTTAGCACCGTCGCCCGGAATCTCGCGCGTATGTCCCCATTTTTCTCTTGAATTTTACTCAAAAACGCATACTCAGCTGGTGAGCAGATTGCGAAGACTACAGCGAATGGAGATGTTCAAATTTTGGCGCGCACCCCTGGTTTGACTATGGCGGCCGGCGCGTTTTTCCAACAAGGGTGTATTGCACAAATTACGACGAATTCTATTCGTTTGCTTGAGCCTGGTAAGAACAATATCTTCGGCTTCGGGTGAGCTTTGCTTAGTGGCTAATGACGCATTGTAGATGGATCGGAACGACAGCTCTATCTTGATGCTGATGGAAATAAACCTCGTCCAAAGATCAGGGCCGCGTACGTTGCCGATCCATTTATTGTTGTGATGCGAGAAGACGAGAGCTTCGGCCTTTTCGTTGGAGATACCGTCAAGGGGCGGGTTCGAAGGAAGGATGTTTCTCATTTCGGTGAGAATGTAAGTCTTGTTTGACTATATAATACTTCTAATAAGCTCACTCATTCACATTTTACTTATCCGTTCATAGGGTACAATATGCGCCTCAGCTTCGTTCTTTACGGACCACACTGACTTGTTCGGGATACGAAAGCCCGGAGATGTGGACACCTCCAAACCATCTGGAGGCGGAAGCCACCGTTACCGCCGCGCTGCCGGTGAATCTTCCGGGTCGAAGCGCAAAGCCTCGAATGCCGGTGTTGGAAGTGGAAAAGGCTCCAAGAGGTCCAAAGGCACATCCTCGGTGCCTACAACGTATGAAAATATCGTAGACGCTGGGCATGGGACGCAATGGTTGACTGTACTGCGAAAAAATGGATTCTTTGAGGTAAGTTATTCCTCTCAATGCGGGCACTATTTGCTCACAAGAATGAATTCCAGATTTGGACTCTACCCATGATAGGGCTAGCGTTTTCCACAGATCAGCTGCAGGGTTTACCAGACGTGTTGGTTGATTCCGGGCAACCTCATGTGTCCCCATCTAGCGAGGGGGAGACGGATATTGAACACGTGATAATTGCGCCAATCGGCGTCACTCGTCCAAAGCCTCACTTGATTGTTAGTCTCTCCTTGAAACATCTAACAATTCATTCTCACCAAACCCGCGTAGGTTATAACAAAAAGCGGAATCCTAGCCGCTTACGAACCCGTACCCGTGCCCACCCCCGCTGAATCCGACGACACACCGCCCGCTCGACTTCGAGACCAACTTTCAGTTCAATTCGTCAAAGTTTTCTCCCGCATCCTCCCACAATCCTCCCAAGACGCACATGACCCCAAACGTGTGGCTGGGCGCACCCTGATTCCCTTCACAACTACATACAAGTCAACAAATCTCTCTGGCGTTTTTGCAACTGGCGATCGTCCGTTCTGGTTGGTCAAAACAGACACGAGTGCATTGAGAATGCACGCTTGTGCTTCGAGGTATGTGAACTCGTTCACACCATGCTCGATTTTCGGAGAACGGGGAGAGTACTTGTTGCATTCGGACGAGGTGAGTTTACCTTATATCGAGAATCGGAATTATGTAACGAAATATTATTAGGGAACCACAGTGGTAGAGTGGGCGTCTGATATGGACGTAGGATGCGAATTACCTAGTCGTTCTTATGCAAGCGATGACGGACGAGTTTACACATCGATTGCCTACGACGTATCGACGCGACACGTTTTGGCTGCGAGCGCGCTCCGTACGACCTTCGCATACTATGACGAGGACTCCAACGAAATATACACCCCCGATGGTAAGAGTTCAAGTATTTGAGGGCTGTTGAGGCTATCGTCATATATTAATTATTCATTTTAGCGTTGCACCCGAACCCTCAGATTCACTGTTCCGCCCTCGAGTTAATCACACCTGATACGTGGACCACAGTCGATGGGTGAGTCAGTTATCTCCCTTAACGCAACCGTGTCCTAATGCTTGGGTCAGCTACGAGTTTGCGCAAAACGAGTTTGTCAATGCTGTTGAGAGTATCCCTCTTGAAACACTGAGCACAGAACAAGGCCTCAAGGACTACATTGTTGTTGGAACTACGATCTCACGGGGCGAGGATCTCGCGGTAAAGGGAGCGGTGCGCATAGTATATTCCTTAATCGCGGCGTTTGTCTAATGAGGTTTCAGACCTATGTTTTTGAAGTCGTCGAAGTTGTACCGGAGCCTGGGAGCAAAGATCGGCAGTACAAACTTAGGCTTTTGTGTAGGGAGGATTCCAAGGGTGCCGTGACTGCGTTGTGTGGTTTGAATGGCTACCTTGTTTCGTCCATGGGCCAAAAAGTACGTGGATAGTTTATGCGCGATCGACTTGCTCTAAGTTAATACCCATAGATATTCGTGCGAGCGTTTGACCTCGACGAGAAACTGACCGGGGTTGCGTTTATGGATGTCGGCGTCTGCGTTACCTCGCTTCGTCCTTTGAAAAACTTATTACTGGTCGGAGACCTTGTGAAGAGTGTTTGGTTTGTTGCATTCCAAGTAAAATTCCCTAATTCCGTCTTCATTTTATGTCGCTGATTCGAGTCGGGTTCAAGGAAGAGCCATTTAAATTGGTCCCTCTCTCAAAAGACCGACAACAACTAGCAGTCACGCACGCCAACTTTTTCTTCGGCTCGCAAGGCCAACTCGCATTTGCCGTTTCTGATGACCTAGGAATCTTGCGCATGTATGATTATAACCCACATCGTGAGTGTTCTATGAACCTAGGCCGTTACTACATACTTACACGTAACTAGACCCCGAATCAAATGGAGGGCTGCGACTTATTTGTCAATCGGAATTCAATACACACACTCCTCACCGAGATGTATTGACCGTTTCTCAGAAAGGAGAAGCCCCGACTGGACCAGACGCGATGGAAGTGGAGTCCTCGACTGTTGCCTCGTGCCTAATTATGGGTGAGTAATTTCGAGAAATTCCTCCTGGACAACGACTGAATCAAACGGGGCTTGTAGGCGCGTCTGATGGGAGTGTGTCGACCCTTACCCCTCTGGACGAAATGCAATTCAGCCGATTACAGTTGCTCCAAGGTCAATTATTGCGCAACATCCAACATGTCGCAGGTCTCAATCCCAAAGCTCATCGGTACGTATCAACATCACACAAGTGAAATCATCGCTGACAGTCGGCCGTTGATTCAGTTACGTCCGAAACGACACCGTCTCGCGCCCTCTTAGTAGTGGCATATTAGATGGCAATCTTCTCGCCGCGTTTGAGGAACTTTCTGTAGTCAAGCAGATCGAGGTCACCCAGCAGATAGGTGCAGAGCGGGAAAGGATTTTGAGTGATTTATTGCAGCTCAGGAGGCCGTGGTAATCATTTGGCAACAGTTTTCTATCTCCCAAGATGTTTCATTGTTTTATTACTTCTGCAATACCAAAATCGTGATGATTTCCTTTTCAAGTTCGGGCTTTGCTACTCACCGGGCGAAACCGCCAAACGAACATTCAATAGGCCTGGCGTTCTCCCGAAGGGGCTCGCCAAATAATCCGGCTGACCATAAGAATTTTAACAACAGATACATGTGAGAATACGACTCGGAATGAAGTGAAAATCTTCAAAGAAACAGGAAAGCAATCAAGCGACTCTACAAGGTAAACACGAACGCTCCATAACGGCGAGTCTGAAATAAATCACATGTAAACGCCAGCAGCCAGCGCCGCGCCGGGCGCTTAACCAGCCTTTGTGCCACGTTAACCGTTACAGTCTCTCAGCGCTTGACCACCACCTCATTCATCTATCCCCACCATGGACGACATCCTTGCTGAGCTCCGTAAAATACCTCCCGTTACACGGTTTATGGTCGCGTCTAGCGTGGCGGTTTCACTTCCTGTGATGATGCACATTCTTTCTGGATACAAAGTTGTCTACACCGCGAAATACGTGTTTACTCAGGGACAGGTGAGTTTATTGTGCTCTGGGCGTTTTGGATTATCTCTGACTATGTTGTGGAATAGGTATGGAGAATTTGGACATCTTGGTTCCTTGGACGTGAGTTGCTGTGGGTAGAGTTCGGTTGGAGGAATGACTAAGGATGGTTGGCAGCCGCTGGAATTCCATTCATATTCGATATGTTGATGTTATAGTAAGTCTTGCCTTGCTGCCTCCAATTCTGCTACTAAATTACTTGCGCGGTGTAGTCGCTCGTCGAATGAACTCGAGGAAACATTATTTGGCGGCCATTCAGCGGATTACGCTTGGCACCTTATAGTATCTGCTGTGGCTATCATGGTACTAACTCAATAGTTCCCTCCCTTTCCGCGAAGTACTAACATTCCGGCTCTCATTTTCAGGGTCTAAATATCCCCCTCAGCACTCTGGTCTTCTTCCGACCTCTGCTCCACCTCCTCGTCTACCGTGCTGCGCGCGCTCAACCGGATGCTCAAGTGTCATTGTTCGGATTGGTTTCGGTCAAGAACATTTATTTCCCCTTTGTGATGCTCCGTAAGTGTTTCTCCTGCCGCCACGTATTATGCCCACTCACGCTCGTCTTCATTCTAACTCGCGCCCCTCGAAATGAAATAAACCTATAACCCGCGCACTATGGCCTATTCTACAACAACTCCTCGCACCATCACCATCACCCTACCCCTCGCACCGCTCACAAATCCCCGACTTGCTGTTCTCTAGTCTTGGACCTCATCAACGGTGGACCTACAGCACTCGTCCAATCTCTTACAGGTGTCCTGGCATCTCACGTCTGGTTCATGCTCTTCCCCGAACCCGGCCTCCTTCGCTCAACTCCGTCGACTCCTTCCGCTCCTGGTGTTCGAACGTTCAACGGAGCGTCAACCTTCACCCTTTCGGGAGGCGGGGGTTCCCAATCTACGACGGCAGCTGGAGGAGTGGCGGGGTGGAGGAAATATGCAGTCGCACCTAAATGGGTTCGATGGCTCGTTGGAGGAATGCATGAGGTGCAGGCAGGAGGGAGTGAGCACAGATCGTGGGGAACTGCGATCGTGCCACCTAAGCAGGGGGGTAGCGCCAGTGGCCCAAGTGGAGGTGGATATAAATGGGGATCGGGACAGAGGCTGGGGAGCGAATGAAGATCCAAAAACACATGTGGGTTGCAAACATTTTTTGCGAGCCGCTGGTAGTATCAGTTTGATTGCTTCTGCGAGAAAACTCATGTAAATACTTGAGTCCCGCATCTAGATCTCTAATTCAATATTCATTGTTGTATCAACACCTGTGTTGCATTGAGAACTACGCTGATACAATATATTTATCTCGGAAAGGTAAATTGAGAAGTAGCCACCTCGTGGTCCTTCCACGTGACAGTCTTCTGAGGGTCTAGCTCATCCTAGCTTCCCAAACGCCCCAGCAACCAGCAGTTTAGTTTCTTGATGGCGTCCGAGTCTCCGACATGGCGTCTCCCAACCAACTCGATATTCCAGTCCAATCTACCTCATGGGAGACGACATGAGGAAGAACTGATAAACGCGTACGAAGCAGAGGAGGAACGCATCACCAACGTCTTGTCTCGCAAACTCGAGCAGGCAAGTCATCTCGTCCTCCAATTTACCAACGCTAACAATATAAATATAGTTGCGAGAAGAGAAGATTGCATTGGAGAACACATTAGAAGCCGAATCCGAGTCCCATGTGAACCGACTCACTCGCCAGATCGCCTCACTCCAGTCCCAGCTCTCTGCCTCCACCTCCAACTCGACTAACGGCCGTCGAGCCAATCCTGAACCTGAACCACCCCAACCAGTCATGTTGATCGAAGCGATGAGACTGGAGAATGTCCAGCTCAGAAACCGCGTGGCCGATCTAGAACGTGATTTTCTGCGCGTGTCGAGGGTGAATGATGTGTATCGTCAAGAGCTGCTGGAGCATCGTAGGAGAGTGAGTCTAATCTGGGCTATTATAGAGCTAATTAATTCTTATTATTGTTATTACTCTTGCGTAGCTTGGATTGCCGTATGAATCGCTGATTGGGATCGCTGCTTCTGCGTCGCATTCTGTGTCGAGTTCGCCGGTGGACACATTCTCGCAGCCCTACCATCGACGAATACCTGTTTCTATACCCGCGCGAGGAACGACGAGCACCCATTCGGGTCCTAGCATCTCGGGGCACCCTCATACGACCGGGACGAGCGCCGTACCCATCCCTCGTGTCCAATCCCAAACACGGTGCGCCTAATCGTAACTCTTACGTTTGAACGTTGATTTACCAACGCCAATATCTCCATTTCTAGAATCCACCCCGAATCACTCTCTTCAACTGCCCCGCCCTCCTCTGATTCCACGCCGCCTTCATCTCCTTCATACTCCCTCTCCCCGACCGCACCGCTCGCCCACTCATCTTACTTCCCGGGACCAAGCTCATACCTCACAACTCTCACAACACCCGCCAGCGTCGCCCCCGTGCAACCCGCCACACCACTCGCAGCAACACCGCTCTCTCCACCTCCCATACCCAACCGGGATCACAACCACACGCATCTCACGCATGCCCTAACCGAGCTCGCCTCTGTTCACGCCCAGCGAGCAGGACTGAGCTATCCCTCGGTGCCGCCACCGAGTCTCGCATCGAGTCTAGGGAGCGGGAGCCCCGTGGTACCGACTCTACGTGTGCCGCCGAATAGTCGGAGACAGTCTCGGGGAGAATGGCAGGGTCGAGAAGGGAGTCGGATCGAAAGGGACCGTGATCGGGAGCGTGAGGGACGAGTGGCGGAAACTGGTTCCTTACGACGGAGAGAGGACCCACTTGTGTCCGGATCTGCTACTTCGGGGTCAGCTTCGGTCCCTACTCGAAGACGGATGAGTACGAGTAAAGGACCTGGAGACGATGAGCTTGAGGAGATCGGAGAGGCGTATTCGGATGAGGATGAGGATGATGGTGTGCTGGAGGAAGAGGAAGACGGGTATGAGGGATATAACGTCGCTAGCGGCGTCGAAATTGGACGGGGAAGGGGACGAAATGGTGGGGGAGTTATGGGGCTTGGGTTGACGGGTACGCGATGACAGCTACACCCGGTTTGGGATAA
Organism: Ceratobasidium sp. C01; assembly: GCA_025200755.1. NCBI lineage: Eukaryota > Fungi > Basidiomycota > Agaricomycetes > Cantharellales > Ceratobasidiaceae > Ceratobasidium > Ceratobasidium sp. C01. The sequence continues at coordinate 41,822 of JANWGL010001058.1, forward strand.
AAGTGGTTGTTGGTTCTGCGGGGCAGGACCGTCTCTGGGGTTGATTTAGCCTGGTGTGCGTCTATGTGTCTTGTTTTTGTGATTCGATTTGATTATGTCGTTCGTCTTGCTGTGTGTATGAGTAGCTCGTATTTATTCTCTGAAGCTATCTCTGCTTGAATTTAGGTGGTTCACACGTGACTTAGGCTTACGTGATCGAGCTTCCCTCCACCTGTCACCCGACCGATACCCAAGCCACCCACAAAAAAATGGCTCAATGCGAGAAATCACTACAGCGGACTCAACGTGGTGGTATCTTAGCTAGATTTAACCTAGCCTACTCAGTCGCACAGACGTTCAGCCTGGTCTCTGATAGGCCTCTTTTCATATTCAGTCCCCTGGTGTGTCGAAAGAAGGGCTCTGAGAACAACGTAGCCCCATCCGGCGGGAAACTCTACGCATCCCTTGTAGACAGGGGAACAGGGAGTCACAACAATCCCTCTCGCCTTACGTAGTTCCTCGCTCCTCATTTAGTACTGATCGTACCTTCTAACATTACACTAATTAATTGATTAAGCAGGATAGAGGTTCGAAGCGTGGATACTCCCCCGTCATTGAATAGAACCTAACACCAAGTCTCTAGGGATGTATCACCTGAGCCTAAGTTTCAACCTCAAATAACTAATAGCATTGCTAGCAATTCACGCAGAAATATGAATATATGCGCGACACCCGATGCCTCCCAGCCTGGGGGACTGGGTCCAACCAAGTGTATTGTTGAAAACAGTTGAGGCTCCTCACCCAAGTGCTTCTTTACTATTGGCAAAACAATGGATAGCTGAGCGGTAAATCGAGCGAGTGAATTAAAAGGCGAAGGGCGCAGGCCTGATCGAATGCAGATACCGAATGATAGCGACACAGATATACGGTTCACGCATGACCACTGCAATACGGGGCCCTCCATAAAGGCAGAACAGGACAGAAAACGTGAGGAGACAGGAAACCCATAGAGCCAGGACATCGCACAGATACGTGCATTACTTGGAATGGGATACGATATGCTGTGCTTGTAGGACCCCAACCGATGATTGAAAATTCTGTTGAAAGAGGCTGGGCAATTGAATACACTCAGATGAGTCGTCAAAATTGCGCCTAAATTTTGAGAGCTGCGCCTCTTTAAGCGCCATGCTTGGTTTTTCATCGTGTGCTTGAAAATTGTTACTTAGATAACCTTACGTCCCCCTTCATCGTGGCTCTCATCCCCCCTAACTCTATATTCATGAATATGGAGTATGGGCGTGTCCCTCAGGTCATCATGGTTCAGTTCTGTGAGTAGAAGCAGATCAACGAGGCTAGGGTCCTAAATTTCATTGTGCGCGCGGGAAGTCTGTAATAGGTAGTTGTGCTTGTTATGATTGAATAATCACGGCAGCCTGACCCCTCCGACGACGTAGCGACGGCGTAGAGGATTATCAAGAAATTCTAGCTAGATCAGGAACAAAATATCAGGTTTATGTCTCCCGCCTACCCTATCGATCCCGATCTATTTTTTCACGTGTTTTCAAGCGCAGTAAGCAAATGTCAGCCTTTTCGGTATATATGCGCTCATTGCACTATAGATAACCCCTATGAGTCTCAAATCCGGTCAGCGCATCGTTTTGTGGTGGGGAGGTATCAACCTGGAGATCATGTTGTGTAAGTCGTTGCAGCGTGTTTCATTAGGTTTTGTGGAAAGCTTAGTGTTCTGTAAGGCTGATTGGCTGGGTTCGTGACCAGCACGGTGGCCTGCGCTATGCTGCCATCCAACGACTTTCAAAACTTCTGGTTTGTACCGCCCACGTTTTTTGACAGTAATTCTTACGCGGGGTACTTCCGATTATACACAGGGTGAAGGCGCAGCGGCTGGTGCATCTGGAGGCTCTGCGGCAAGCAGGGAGATCCCGATCAAGTGAGTATACAAAGTGCTCCCCTAAAGGCTCACTCGAACCTGGTGCACAAGATGCATTTACTTAGATTGTACGTGGTACTTTCCGCACGGAAGCCATTTACTCATGACGAATCCGAGTGAAGCTGGCCTATTTCAAGGTTAGGGTGGTCAGGAATTGATCGAGTGTTGTCCGAGTAAGCGGTGCGATTTCGATTGTGATTGATAGTTTACATTCGGCTGGGTGTCCAGCTTTCCGTCCGGGGTCGAGAACGTGCTCTGCTGGAGCACTCAAGATGCGTATGCGGTGCAGCGAGGGTCTTACGGACAGACTATACGGAAAGAGGTATGTAGACGGAGAGCACATTAGTGGGACTCTACTGATACCCGGGCGTAAAGGTGTGGCTGAGTGAGGATGATATTTCAGCAGCAGAGCTGGACTGGGTATTGGTGAGGCGATTCCAGCGTTCACCACAACCTCGGCTTATCCCGACTTAACTTGTGACCATATCAGCTTCAGACAAGCCACATCATCAACTACAACCCAAGCGACCTCGTAAACCCAGAATATCCGTGGAGACTGACGCGCCTGATCAACCAGCCGCAGTCCCTGAGCGCGGTGGTGCACTCGAACTGTACCAAGCGCCGCGGAGGAGTGCCACGCATCGGGGCGTTGTTCACCGGGGGACAACTCACGCGCGTCTCGAGGGTCACACGGTGTGATAAGTTGCGGTATACTCACAAAGCTGTGGTGTGGTCGCATTGGAGTTTCGCAGAGGGCGAGTACGATAGCGTATGCAGCGCACCGCTTGTTGGCCCCAGACGTGTATGAGCTATTCTCGTTCTCAGCGCGATGAAATGTATATATTTACGTACTCGTTTGATTTGCACAAGAAACGACGCGAAATGAAGCAGTTTGGGGACGAGGTTCACAAATTAGAAAAAGCATGCCGGTTTTGACACGCTGATAACTCGAGTATTCCTCATTGTATGTCTCAAAACCTTCATGCGGAGTAAAATAAGTATATTATCTTACCAGAGTGCTCGCGGACTGACCTCACTGAGATAATTACAACGATATCTTAGATTTATATGTTCTTAGCAGAACCTACACGTGTGGTGGTTGATTTTACCAAAATGCTTTTTGAAAGGTCTCGGCATTTGGTAGATCTTCTAAAAGCGCTATAGTATACAGGTTGGTACTCTGTGTATCTAATAATAGGGTCGATGAAGATCCGTCCACCATACTAAATTGCTTGGGTTAAGACTGCACTTTGATTAAAGCACTACCCCGTGACTTGTGTTTATGTTTGCAGGTCGTGGTTCTGGTTTAATATCATTATTCGGAGGAGACACCCGGTTGTGCCCTGCGTTCCTGCTTCATTCAATGTCCAATGTCTTTGGACAACGATCAACTCGACAAATGTAGATGTATGCGCGGCATCCGTTGTGTTCTGTCTCGGTCAGTGGGTTGTCGATAAGCGGTGCGAATTTGGACAATTTGTTAGCACACTGAGATTCCCTCTAAACAATCTACTTTATTTTCTCAGACAGACCCACTCGGGTAAGTTCTTCCTTTAGCTTTCGCAGGCCGGTCGATGGCATCAGATCTCGCGTAATCTTATAAAGCCAGTAGGTTTAGGAAATGTAGACTTCTCCCCTACTCCCCACTCTCACTCACGTTGTCGTTATTGGAGCTGGTGTGCTCGCACTAACCAACGTTGCTGGAGATCAATAACATGTTCGACAGGCGTGGTCGGGCTTTCTACCGCTATTCGAATCCAAGAACTTGGTTATAAAGTAACCATTTTGGCGGAATACATCCCAGGAGATGAGAAGACCATTGAATATGCTAGTCCGTGGGCGGTAAGTGATCAACTAATATTCTTCGCCCTCAGATAGGGACCTGAACGATAGACAGGGTGCTCACCTTATTAGCCTTACCAGTCTGGATATCAGACAGCAGAGTAGGTCGTACCTCCAATTTCCTTTCTCTCGCGCTAAATACACGTTAAGGCATGGATCGAGAAACATTTCAGATCATGTGGGGATGTCCGAAGCCGATCACCCTGCAGAAAGGTGTTTTATGCGGGTTACTGAGTACGAGTATTTCGTCGACAAGCGGAATTTATGCGCGGGGTTATCTGCCATGCCAGACGTAAGAACTCGTATACGTTGAAAACTTCCTTGTTAGACTACTTATCCACAGATTCGAGAGCTGGATCCCTCAGAGATCGTGCCTGGTCCTGACTCAGGTTTCAGCTATACAGCCTTGACAATAGACACGGTAGTCTATCTTCCCTACTTGCTATCCATGTTCCTGACCAAAGGAGGTTCGGTTGCGCGAGCCAAGGTCATGCACGCTTCCCAAGTAGCTCAAGGGTCCTATACGTCCGCGAAGCCAGGTGAGCTTCTTTATTTCGCTCCCGCCCGATCCTCCCATGATCATGCGCCTAGATGCGATTGTCATTTGTGCGGGGCTTGGGGCTCGATCACTTGGAGGGGTAGAAGATACGGACATGTATCCGATCCGAGGTCAAGTTGTGCTCATTCGAGCACCGTGGGTAAAATTTGGGTGCATACATGGCAGCGTGGATGGTACATGGACATATGTGATCCCTCGACGTAGTGGAGATGTGAGCTAAATGTCTTGTATTTGTAGAAGGTACTAATTATGCCCCCGTTTAGGCCGTCATTGGGGGAACCAGGGGTGTCGGCGATTGGTATCCTTGCCCTCGACCAGAAGAAACAGATAATATTGTTACTCGCACGCTGGCCATCGCTCCAGAAATTGCTCCCCCCGAGTCAAGATTAAACGGTCGAGCCCCAACGGTCAACGATGTCAAGTCTATCATATTGGAGGTTGGGTGCGGGCTGCGTCCAGGACGCAGGGGTGGGATAAGACTTGATGTTGGAAGTGTTGATTGGTTCGACGGCGATACGACTAGGTCAACTCCGCTTGTGTTTAATTATGGGTATGGTTCCTATTTCACCCCTTTGATTATTTTCCGGGGCGTTAAATGAATACGTGCACTAATATAATTTTGGGCAGACACGGTGGGTACGGTTATCAAACCTCGTGGGGATCGGCACGGATGGCTCTCGACTTGCTCGTAAAGGTTTTGCCTCAGCCCGTGAACTAATGTATTACGATCGGGCAGTTGACGCCGTGTTGACCGCGCGGGCTCAGAGAAGCACACACATGACGTGATTGACGTGCTGGGGAAAATCCCACTAGCACGGGTGACAGCTTTGAAAGGTTTGATGAGAGTGTGTCAGCCAATAGGGAGCGCCACTTCAGTTTAAATGTGGAAGTTCAAATCCCAGAATGGGGGACAGCGTAGTTTGCAGTACGTTTGCTGGACGAATTTGCGTGATGGTGGAGGCTTTGACATTTAATTAGTCCGTAAGCTGTGACATTCGACGGACATCTTAAATTAATCTCTTGCCGATAAGCCGTATATGGTCATATGAAAGCCTCCTCACGTTTGCCACAAGGTACGACTCGTGGAGCAACTGCGTCATCCTCGCCAAACAGTGCAAACGCCCTGCTATATCGGCGAGCATCGTGTTGAGCGGTTATGGTAATCAATGTTGTGGCGATTTTGGTGGCTGACGCGTGTTAGAGGAAAATAGAACATGCGCGTTGTTGAAGGGCGTAGCGAATGAAAGTTATCGGGAAGTTCGAGGTTAGGCGGCCTGCGATTAGCAAAGGGGGACGAACGACGGAGGAGTTGAGCCTACGAAAAAAAGGATCGCGGATCGGTCTCGGCTGGGTCATTAATTTGGTCTCGTCAAAGGGGCCGAGATGGGACCGATGAAGAAGTTGTCCCACGGATGTCCCAATACATTTTAAGTTAAACGATTTCCATTTCGTAACTGTCAGAGAGAGTGATTGTCCCGTCGTGATCGCGCCGTAGCCATTCTTAAGTCTGCAATGCGCTACGCTAGGTGCGTTTTGGCCCCCTTCACCCGTCCGCCCTCTCTTTCTTCCTCTGTTCGGGCCCTCGCCTTTATGTCGCGTGGCCCACAGTCCGGCCAAGATAATCTCCGACAACGACAAAAGCAAGTGCACGGACAGCGGTCACGCCCGACACCACACTGGTTCACACTGGGCACGTTCAGAATGCTCAAGAAACGCCTGATGAATCCGCCCCCGCCTGCTGAGGAGGAGAGGTACTTTATGTTTCGTAAGTGTAGGTTAGATGATCGTAGGGCCGATCGCCGATCTCATCTTCATGGTTTAGTCGCGCCACGGTTCCACATCGAGCTCGAGGATGTTATCGCAAATAAGCACCTCCCACCTGTACGTATCCACATGTGCTGTACTGGATGCATCTGACGTATGATTTCTAGCTATCACTACCGGACTTTGAGGACTATTTACAGAATGTCGAGGGCACACCGGAGAACCTGTAGGTGATGACTCCAGGATTGTTGGTTATTTACTAATGCGTCTCTCGTCTCTGTTTTTATTTATCTGTTTTATTTTAATATAGATATTTTAACCTCTGGGTACGATGCTATCGGCAACTGTATAACGAATGGGTTGAAACGGTGCTCCCGACTGCAAACCTACCGAGTTCGTCGGGCGGAAGATACCGTGCGCGAGATCTCTGGGAAAGCTTCTATTATTGTCAAAATCGAGAACTCAAGGACCAGTTTAGCTTTGCCAAAGCTCAGTTTTTCGAGAGCGACGCGTCGATGAGGCTTAATATCGGCGACGACCTACGGCAGAGCGTCCTATCTATTTCGAATCTCCCACCGACGGACAGTCAAGGTGCGTTCACTAGCTCTGTGAGGTTCTCTCCGAGCGCCCAGATCTGACTTTTCGCCTTATTCGTTTCCAGAGATGACAGACAAACTCCCTTCATTTCCGAACCAGCCTGAACCGGGCATTTTCGATGCTGTCCTCCGCGAAATTGACTCTGCCCTGAGCGTGGCCTTTCAACGATTCGTTCGGCTTGCGTTTTGCAATAGTGGACTGTGGCATTCGTGCCCGGGGAACTTGGGCGGATGGGGTATCCTTGCGTCTGGGTTGTTCTTGTGGTCTACGGCGGTTACGCAGGTCGCCAGTAGGGCTACCGTTATTGCGGGTTTGCCGTTGATATGGGTGGGGATATGGTTCATACTGGTGTCTTTCAACGGCGTGAGTTCTTTCATTTACCATGCTCGATCGCTGCATTGTGAAGATGCAGGGTCCATCCTGACGATCGAATGACGTCCTAAGACTGATTACATTCTTTCTGTAGCATTGCTTATTGGTTTATTCTACGGGGGATGCGCGCCAGCTGTATAATCACGAGCTATTGCGACCACTTCCGCCGGACAGCAAGCCCCCTCCTATATATTCTCTAGCACCGCCGCCTGACGAAGCTCCGCCACCTTATTCATCGAATCGGAATGCCTCTGGGGCGTCCACATCCATTCTTCTTCCGTCTTCACCCGTGGCGTTGCCTGTTCCGCCAGATCGGTCGTATCAGTTATGGTCTTATCTCAATGCCGGGAGGAGGAAGAGCGAAAGGATGTTGAGGTTGTTTGGTCGGCGAGAGGGGGATGACGAAGGAACCACGGTGGAGTTAGGGAGCCGGAGCCACACCGAGCAGGCTGAAACATTCGAACTGAAACTACCACCTGCGCGGAGGACGAAGGACCTACCCCGACAATCGTTCAACGTCGAAACTCCACCGACTAGCGACGAGCCAAGGGCTATTCCAAAGCTGGCTCCACTACCCCCGGCATTGACGGCTGTCCGCCGCGACGCGGTAGACCTGTCGGAAGGCTGGGAAGTGGAGCTCGAGGCTCAACAATTCCAGATTCAATTTTCCCAGTCCGACCGTCCCGATAGCCCTGGCGAGTTCACCGAAGAAAACGACTTTGGGATCGTCGTATCAGACGCAATTATGGAAGACGCACCGTACCAGTACATGCCCGCACTGTGTTCTCCAACTTCATTCACCTCTTTCCCGCGACCCGACGAGACGCAAGTCGATTTTCGACAACCTAATGGGCCACCCTTCTCCCAAACGACCTCACGCGGCGCTTTGGCTCCGTTAACGCCACTTGTGGAAGGGTCGGAATATGCGGCACGGTGGCGACGTGCGATTCCTGACATTTTCGCACCGAACCCGAGACAGGAGGAGACGGCGAGGTCTTACCCGATTCTCGGCTCGGCGGTAGGGGAGGACACTATGCGGCGTGGGAGCAGATCCTCCAGTGGGCCGACGACGATTTCGCCGTGGCCTCGGACTTTATTTGGGCCGATGACGCTCGTGCATTCTCCATTAGTGAGGCGGGCACATTGGGTTGTGACGGTTCGGTGTGCGGTGGTGGCTACAGTTGTGACCTGTGGGATGGCGCTAGGTCTGGTTCGTTGAGGTTTCGCGGGATTGTTACGGGGCGTTAGGTTTGAGATGTAGCGAGGCAGTGAAGGGTGACTATACTTTGGACTAAAATATGTAATCTTACCTTATCTGTGTTATGATACCGCTTGTACATTTATAATCGTTACTGTATGCGTAAATAATTTGTTCTCATATTGCCCGGTTGGTAGAATACTAGAAATGCCCCCGTGCCGTGGGCGGGACCTTGTTCATGTCAATGTAGGAGGAAGAGTATACCTTTGTCCGTATAAGTAGTTGGGTGCGGCTTGAATTCACTCGAGGATGAGGAGTTCCCGGTCTGATTTCTCATATCATAATTTTCCCGTACTCGGACAATGTTCCAAAATGCAGCAGATAATTTAATCGGGGTCAGCCCATTTTTGTAAATTACCACAATAGGTATAGAACAGTATCAAGATGTATGGCCTTACACCCATGCTCTCACGGAATGGCACTGGATTGACTTCGTCGACTTCGTGGGCGCGTCGCATATGAACGCACCCTGCAGTCATCAGTACAAGTACAGAAAAGAGCTCCATATACAGTTTAATAACTTCTCAAGTGTGAAAATAGCAGGACTGACTGGCAAAAACTCGACTTGCGATAATTTCCTGCTACGACCATTGCTAGCAAACATAAACGGGTGCCGTTTAGCGAGCAACATCCAGGAGGTAAGCGACATGGCACGAGCCCGAGTTATAGCCACGCGCGTCGCTAATCGTCCAGCGAGTCGCATTCTCGCCTGCACTGTTATCCCTGCTCCTAGCGTTACCAGCTGCAACTGCAATATTTCCGCGCCAGCTCGAAGCATACCTGCTCGTGCTCGTCCCGCATCGGTGTCTCCTGAACCAGCACCACCACACGCAATTGTGTCCACATTCCGGCCCACCCGGGCCCGCGCCCACTCGTTCCGCGTTGGCACCAGCGCCTACTCCTTTAAGTAATATAAGGCACAGATATCAATATTATGGCATACCGGTGTCAAACGACATCATCAGGGTCGACGCGCTGCGCATACACACACGGAAGAGTGCGCTTAGGAATAGACATAATCACCTATCTAGACAAAGTCTAAATTCAGTAATCCGGTCTGGTATATTGGATGTATAACTCCGGAGTGCGAGGTCACCCGAACCAGGATGATAGCTCAATGAAACCCTGATAAGCGTAGGAGCCACGGGTCATGCCGGGGGTATTCTGCTGCTACCGACAGCCAACTTAAAGTCAGGGACAGTTCAAGCGGGAGGAGGGAAACGATAGGGAGGGTTCTCACGATCCTAAGAAAGGCACGAGGACTTAAAGTGGTCTCATTGTGTTAACCTGATATTACTTCGCAGGGGGGTTACGATACCGCCAGATTAGGATTGAAACCGAGGTGGCTAAACTGCATATATCAAGTTTATCGGAACCTGGCGCTACTCACATGCGTGCAAACCACCTAATGTTTTAGCATCAGCACCATTTTGA